>JAREIS010001270.1:0-26118 GCA_030060385.1 Muscicapa striata striata
GCCAGTGGGGTCCGCCACTGTCAACAGCGAGGGAGCTGCAGCAGCTCGCGGCGTAAGAGTGAATATGTCAACTCTCCTCTGTGGCGGCCGCTGGAGACCAGGTCTACCCAGCTCCGTGGCCGGCGGGTCGGCCAGTTGGTGGGATCCGCCTGCCCCTGGAAGGAAGGCGCTGCAAGCGCTTGCGGCGCCGGAGTGAACAGGTCTACCCATCTTTGTGGCGGCCGCCAGAGATCGGGTCTGTCAGCTGGGCGGCGGCCGGCCGGCAGGATTCGCTTACCCTACTCTGAACCGGCCTCCGGAGACCAGGTCTACGTGGCTCCGGGGTTGGTAGGAGCCAGGCAGGATCCGTCTGCCGCCGTCTGGGGGCACTGCAGCTGCCGCGGCCATGGGGTAAACTGGTCTACCCTTCTCCGGGCAAATGCTGAAGACCAGGTCTACCCGGCTCCAGGGCCGGCGTGGGCGGGCGGCAGGATTTGCCTGCCGCCGGAAGGGGTGGGCGCTGCAGCGGCCCGCGGCGCCGGAGTGAACAGGTCTACATTTCTCTGCGGCGGACGCTGTAGACCAGGTCTTCCGTCGCTGGGACGGCCGGCCGGCGGTGGACTCAGCCCTGCCGTTGGCGGAAGGGCTGCAGCGGCCCCGCGGCGCCCGGAGTGAAGAGCTCTACCTTTCCCTGACGCTACAGCTGGAGACGGGTCTACCTTGGCTCAGAGGCCAGCCCGCCGGCCGGCAGGGTCTGCCTGCTATCAGCGGGGATGGTGCTGCAGCGCCCGCGGCGCCGGGGTGAACAGCTCTACCCTTCTCCGTGACGGCTACCGGAGACCAGGTCTAGCCAGCTCTGGGGCCCGCCGGTCGGCCGACGGGGTCTACCTTCCGCGGGCGAGAAGTGCGTTGCAGCGGTCCACGGTGCCGGGTGAACATGTCTGCCCTTCTCCTGGGCGGCCGCCGCAGACTTGGTTTACCCGGTTTTGGGACAGCCTGTCATCTGGCAGGTCCGCCTGCCGCCTGCGGGAAGGGCCCTCCAGCAGCCCGCACCACCGAGGTGAACAGATCTATCCTTCTCCGGGCAGCCGCCAAAGACCAGGTCTACCCGGCCGGGGCCGGCCGGCCGGCCGGCGGCATCCGCCTTTCGCCGGAAGAGGAGGGCGCTGCAACGGCCCGCGGCACCGGGGTTAACAGGTCTACCCTTCACCAGAATGGCCGCCTGTAACCCAGTCTACCTGGCTCCGGGGACGGCTGTCCGGCTGGCAGGATTCGCCTGCCGCCAGAGGGGAGGACGCTGCAGCCGCCTGCTGCACTGGGGTTAAAGTGGCTACCCTTCTCCGGGGTGGATGCAGGAGACCAGGTCTAACTGGTTAAAGGGCAGGCCGGCCGGTCGGCGGGTTCCTCCAGTTGCCGGCGGGGAGGTTGCTGCAGCAGCCTGTGGCGCCGGAGAGAGCAGTTATACACTTCTCCGGGGCAGCCGCCGGAGACTATGTCTACCCGGCTCTGGGTTCAGCGGGGCGGCCAGCGGGGTCCGCCTACCGTCGGCAGTGAGGGAGCTGCAGCGGCCCGCGACGCAAGAGTGAACAGGTCTACCCTTCTCAGGGGCGGACACCGGAGACCAGGTCTACTCGGCTCAGGGGCTGGCGGGCTGGCCGGAGGGGTCAACCTGGCACAGGCGGGGAAGGCGCTGCAGCGGCCGGAGACGCAGGGGTGAAAAGGTCTTCCCTTCGCCGGGGCGGCAGCCGGAGTCTATGCCTACCCAGCTCCGGGGCCGGCCGGTCCGCCTGCCGCCGGCGGGAAGCGCGCTCCAGCGGCCCGCAGCGCCGGGGAGAAAATCCTACCCTTCTCTGGAGCGACCGCTGGAGACTAGGTCTACCCGGCTCTGGGGCCGAGTTGAACTGGTCTACCCTTCTCCGGGGTGGCGGCCGGAGACAAGTTCTGCCTGGCTCCGGGGCCGGCCTGCCAGCCGGCAAGATCCGCCTGCGGCCGGAAGAGGAGGGCGCTCCAGCGTCCCGCGGCGCCGGGTTGAACAGGTTTACCCCTCTCAGCGGCGGCAGCTGGGGACCACGTCTACCTGCCTCCGGGGCTTTCCGGCCGGCGGGCGGGATGCACCTGCTGCCGGCGAGGAGGTCGCCGCAGTGACCCGCTGCGCCGCAGTGAACAGGTATACCCTTCTCCTGGGCGGCCGCCGAAAACCAAGTCTACCCGCCTCCCAGGCCAGCCGGCCGACAAGCAAGAGCCGCCTTTCGCCGACAGGGAGAGCGCTGCAGCGGTCCGCGGTGCCGGGGTGAACAGGTCTACCTTTCTGCAGGGCAAATGCCGGAGACCAGGTCTACTCGGTTCCAGGGCTGGCCGGCTGGCCGACAGAGTCTGCCTGCTGCTGGCGGGGAGGCCGCTGCAGCGGCCCGCAGTGTCGGGGTGAACAGATCAACCCTTCTCCGGGCCAGCCGCCAAAGACCAGGTCTACCCAGCTCCGGGGCCGGCGGGCAAGGCGGCAGGATTTGCCTGCCACCGGAAGGGGTGGGCGCTGCAGCGGCCCGCGGCGCAGGGGTGAAAAATCTACCCTTCTCACGGCAGCCGCCAGAGTCGGTCTACCCGGCCCTGAGACCAGCCGGCTGGGCAGCGGGATCTGCCTGCCACTGGAATGCGAGGTGCAGCAGTGGTCCGCGGCGCCGGGGTGGACATGTCTACCCTTCTCCTTGGTGGCCGCTGGAAGCTAGGTTTTCCCTGCTCCGGAACCGGTTGGTCGGCTGGCGGGATCCACCTTCTAACAGTGGGGAGGCTGCAGCAGCGGTACGCGGCGCCAGGATGAACAGGTCTACCCTTCTCCGGTGCGGCCGCCGTAGACCAGGTCTACCAGGATCCGGGGCCAGCCGGCCGGCCATTCGGCATCTGCCTGCCGCCGGGGAGGGCGCTGCAGCAGCCTGCGGCGCGCGGTGGTGAACAGGTCTACCTTTCTCCGGGGGCCGCCGGAGACCAGGTCTACCGTGTCTGGGGCCGGGCCGCCTGGCCGTCAGAATCTGCCTTCCGCCTGAAGGGATGGCGTTCAGCAGCACGCGCAGCGGGGTGGTGAACAAGTCTATCCTTCTCCCGGCGGCCACCAGGGACCAGATCTACTCGTTTCCGAGGCCGCCAAATGGTCCCGGTGGCATCCGCCTTCCGCTGGCGGATGGGGTGTTGCAGCGGCCCGTGGCGCTGGGGTGAACAGGTCTACCTTTCTCCAGGGGGCGCCGGAGACCAGGTCTACCCGGTCTGGGGCTGGCCGGCCCGGCCGGCGGCATCTGCCAACCGCCGGAAGGGATGGCGCTGCAGCGCCCGCAGCGTGGTGGGGTGAATAGGTCTATCCTCCTAAGGGGCGATACCAGGGACAAGGTCTACCCGGCTCGGGCACGCTGGTCACCGCCGGCATCCGCCCGACGCCGCCAGAGGGGAGGGCGCAGCTGCCCGCAGCGCCAACAGGTCGACCTTCAGGCGGCCGCCAGAGACCAGGTCTACCTGGCTCCGGGGCCTGCCGGGCGGACGACGGCATCCGCCTGCCGCCAGCGTGGGAAGGTGCTGCAGCGGCCACCAAGGGCGCTGGAATGAACAGTTCCCCAGTTCTCTGGGGCCCCCTGAGACCAGGCCCACTCTGGCGGGGCCGGGCCACTGCCGGGCGGCATCTGCCCGGCGCCTAAGAGGAGGGCGCTGCAGCAGCCAGCGCGCCAGTGAACAGGTCTACCCTTCTCCGGCGGCCGCCGGAGGCCAGGTCTCCCCAGCTCTTGGACCAGCAGGCCAGCCGTCGGCATCTGACGGCCGCCGGGGGAAACGCGGTGCAGCGGCTTGTGGCGCCGCCGTGAACAGTTCTACTTTCTCCGGGCGCGCGGAGACCAGGGTCTACCCGGCCCGGGGCCGGCCGGCCTGGCCGTCAACATCCGCCTGCCGGCGAAGAGGCGCTGCAGCGGCCCGCTGCGCCGGGGTGAACAGGTCTACCCTTCTCCGGGCCGCCGGAGACCAGGTCTACCCGGCTCTGGGGGCGGCAGGCCAGCCGTCGACATCCGCCTTCCGCCAGAAGGGGATGGCACTGCAGCGGCCCGCAGGGTGTTGGTCAACAAGTCTATCCCTCTGGGGCGGGCAGCCAGGACCAGGGTCTACACGACAGGGGCAGGCCGCCAGCCGGCGGCGGCCCGCCTGGGGCTGGCGGGGAGGGCACGGCAGCGGCCCGTGGCGCCAGGGTGAACAGGTCTATCCTTCTCCGGGGCGGCCGCCAGGGACCAGGTCTACCCGGCTCTGGGGCTGGCCGGCCGGCGGGATCCATCTGACGCCAGAGGGGATGGCGCTGCAGCGGCCTGCAGCGCCGGGATGAACAGGTACCCTTCTCCGGGGCGGCCACTGGAGAACAAGTCTAACCGGCTCCGGGGCCGGCCAGCCAGAGGGATCCACCTGCCGCCGCCGGTGAGGGCGCCTTCAGCGGCCAGCCTCCGGGATGAACAGGTCTACCTTTGTCCGGCGGGCCGCCAGAGACCAGGTCTACCCGGATCCGGCCAGCTGCCGGCTAGATACACCTGCCGCCGCCGTGAGGCGCTGCAGGCCGCGGCTGGGGTGAACAGTCTACCTTCTCGCGGCGCGGCCTGGAGAACCCGCTCCAGGCCTGCGGCCGGCGGCACATCCCTGGCGGAGGAGGCCTGGCGCCGCCCGCGCGGTGAACAGTCTCCTTCTCGGGGCGCTGGAGACCAGTCTCCGGCTCCGGGCTGGCCGGCCGGCGGCAGCATCCACCTCGCCGGGGAGGGCCTGCAGCGCCCGCGCTCCGGGTGAACAGGTCTACCTTTTCGGGGCTGCTGCTGGAGACCAGGTCTTCCGCTCCGGGCCGCGGCTGGCCGGCAGCATCCGCCGCGGTGTGAAGCGCTGCAGGCCCGTGGCCGGGTGAAAGGTGTACCCTTCTTGAGCGGCGCCGAGACCAGGTCTACGGCTCGGCCGGCCGGCGGCCGGATGAATCGCTCCGCTGGCGGAGGCGCTGCAGCCGCGGCACGTGGGAACGTCTACCTTCTCGGGCGCGCGGAGACCAGTCTATCCGCCAGACCAGGTCTACTTGGCTCTGGAACCGGCCAGCTGGCCGGCAGCATCCACCTACCGCCGGACGGGAGGACGTTTCAGCGGCCCGCGGCGCAGGGGTGTACAGATCTACCCTTCCCCCGGGCGACCGCCGGGGACCAAATCTACCCGGCTTTGGGACCGGCCGGCCGGCCGGCGGCATTAACCTTCCGCCTGAGAGGAGGGAGCTGCAGAAGCCAGCGGCGCCGGAGTGAACTGGTCTACCCTTCTCCAGGGCGGCCGCCGGAGACCAGGTCTAACCGGCTTTGGGGCCCGCCGGCCGGCCTGCGGCATTAGACTTCCGCCGAAGAGGAGGGCGCTGCAGCGGCCCTCAGCGCCAGGGTGAACAGGTCTACCCTTCTTCTGGGCGGCCGCCGGAGATCAGGTCTACCCGGCTCCGGGGCCGGCTGGCAGGCTGGCTGAATCCGCTTTCCGCCGTAAGGGGAGGGCGCTGCAGCGGACCGCGGCGCGGCGATGAACAGGTCTACCCTTCTCCGGGGTGGCCGCCGGAGACCAGGTCTAACCGGCTTTGGGGCCCGCCCGGCCGGCCAGCGGCATTAGACTTCCGCCGAAGAGGAGGCGCTGCAGCGGCCGCGCTGGTCGGAATGAACTTGTCTACCCTTGTCCTAGGCGGTCGCCAGAGGCCAGGTCTACCCGGCCCGGCCGGCAGGCCGGGGCCGGCGGAATCCGCCTCCTACCGGCGGGAGGACGCAGCAGCGGCCCTCAGCGCCGGAGTGAACAGGTCTCCCCTTCTCCAATGCGGCCGTCGGAGACCAGGTCTTCCTGACCCCGTGGCCGGCCGGCCGGCGGTATCCTCCTGCCGCCACTGGGGAGGGAGCAGCAGCGACCCGTGGCGCCGGGGTGAGCATGTCTACCCTTCTCCGGGTCAGACGCCGGAGGTCAGGTATACCCGGCTCCAGGGCCGACCTGCCGGCCAATGGCGGCATCCACCTTCCGCGGTCAGAAATAGCGCTGCAGCGGCCCGCGGCGTCGGGGTGAACAGGTCTACCCTTCTCCGGGTGGCAGATGGAGACCAGGTCTACCCGACTTCGGGGCCGGCCGGCCGGCCGGCGGAATCCGCCTTCCTCCAGAAGGGGAGGGCTCTGCGGTGGTCCGCAGCGAGGTGGTGAACAGGTCTACCCTTCTCCGGGGCGGCCGCCGGAGACCAGGTCTTCCTGGCTCTGAGACCGGCCGGCCGGCGGGGTCCACCTGCCGCCGCCTGCGCGGGGGCTTCAGCGGCCCACGGCTCCGGGGTGAACTGGTCCACCCTTCTCATGGGCGGCCGCCGGAGTCCAGGTCTACCCGGCTCTGGGTCCGCTTGGCCGGCCGGCGGCACCCGCCTTCCGCTGGAGAGGAGGGCGCTGCAGCGGCCCGCGGCTCCGGGGTGAACAGGTCTACCCTTCTCCAGGGCGGCAGCCGGAGACGAGGTGTACCCGGCTCCGGGTCCGCTCGGCCGGCCGGAGGCATCCGCCTTCCGCCAAAAGGGGAGGAGGCTGCAGCAGCCCGCGGCGCGGTGGTGAACAGGTATACAATTCTCTGGTTCGGCCGCCGGAGACCAGGTCTACCCGGCTCCGGGGCCGGCCGGCCAGCCGGGCGGGTGTCCGCCTCCTGCCGACGGGATGGCGCTGCAGCGGCCCGCGGCGCGGGGGAACAGGTCTACCCTTCTCCGGGTCGGCAGTGGGAGACCAGGTTTACCTGGCTCCGCGGCCGGCCGGCCAGCTAGCGGCATCCACCTTCCGCCGGAGAGGAGGGCGCTGCAGCGGCCCGCGGCACCGAGGTGAACAGGTCTACCCTTCTCCAAGGCGGCTGCCGGAGACCAGGTCTACCCGGCTCCGGGGGCCGCTCAGACGGCCTTCGGCATCCGTCCGCTGCCGGCGGGGAGGGCGCTGCAGGGGCCCGCGGCGCCAGGGTGAACAGGTCCACTTTTCTCCAGGGCGGCAGCCGGAGACCAGATCTACCTGGTCCCGTGGCCGGCCGTCCAGCCGGCGGCATGCGCCTGCAGCCGGCGGGCAGGGCGCTGCAGCATCCCGCGGTGCCGGCGTGAACAGGTCTATTCTTCTAGAGGGCGGCCGCCGGAGAACAGATCTACCCGGTTACCGGGCCGGCCGGCCGGTCAGCGGCATCCACCTGCCGCCGGGGGGGAGGGCGCTTTAGCGGCCCGTGGCGCCGGAGTGAAAATGTGTACCCTTCTTTGCAGCGGCCGCCGGAGAGCAGGTCTACCGGGGTCCGGGGCCGGCCGGCTGGCCAGGCTGAATACGCCTACCGCCTGAAGGAGAGGGTGCTGGACGGGCCAGCGGCGCGGTGGTCAACAGGTCTACCCTTCTTTTTAGCGTCCGCCGGAGACCAGACGTACCTGGCTCCGGGGCCGCTCGGCCGGTCGGCGGCATCTGCCTGCCGCTGGAGGGGAGGGCATTGCAGCGGCCCGCGGCGCTGGAGTGAACAGGTCTACCCTTCTCCAAGGCGGCCACCGGAGACCAGGTCTACCCAGCTCTGGGGCTGGCCCGCCGGCCGGCGCAATCTGCCTTCCGCCGGAGAGGAGGGCGCTGCAGCGGCCCGCAGCGCCGGGGTGAACAGGTCTACTATTCTCCTGGGCGGCAGCCGGACACCAGGTCTACCCGGCTCCGGGGCCGGCTGGCTGGTCATTGGCATCCTCCTGCCGGCAATAGGAAGGGCGCTGAAGCGGCCTACGGCGCCGGGGTGAACAGGTCTGCCCTTCTCTGGGGCTGCCACCGGAGACCAGGTCTACCCGGCTCCGGGGCCGGCCGGCCGGCCAGCAGCATCCACCTGCCGCTGGCTGGGAGGGCGCTGCGGAAGCCCGTGGCGCCGGAGGGAAAAGGTCTACCCTTCTTTGTAGCGGCTGCCGGAGACCATGTCTATTCGGTTGCGGGTCCGGCCGGCCGGCCAGCGGCATCCGCCTGCCACCAGCGGAGAGGGCGCTACAGCGGCCCGCAGCGCCGGGGTGAACAGGTCTACTTTTCTCCGGGGCGGTAGCCGGACACCAGATCTACCCGGCTCCAGGGCCGGCCGGCCGGCCATTGGCATCCGCCTGCCGCCAACGGGAAGGGCGCTGAAGCGGCCCGCGGCGCCGGGGTGAACAGGTCTGCCCTTCTCTGGGGCGGCTGCCGGAGACCAGGTCTACCCGGCTCCGGGACTGTCTGGCCGTCCGGCGGCATCTGCCTTTCACCGGCAGGGAGAACGCTGCAGCGGCCCGCAGGAACGGCGTGAACAGGTCAATATATTTATCCCGGACGTCCGCCGGAGACCAGGTCTGCCCGGCTCCAGGGTCGGCCGCCCGGTGGGATACACCTCCCGCCGCCGACAAGGGCGCTGCAGCGGGTCCGGCTGCCGCCTGGGAGGAGGGCGATGCAGCGGCCCGCAGAGCCGGGGTGAACAGGTTTACCCTTCTCCAAGGCGGCCGCCGGAGATCAGGTTTCCCCGGCTGCGGGGCCGGCCGGCGGGCGGTCGGCATCT
The DNA here is from genome assembly GCA_030060385.1 of Muscicapa striata striata. Classification (NCBI taxonomy): domain Eukaryota; kingdom Metazoa; phylum Chordata; class Aves; order Passeriformes; family Muscicapidae; genus Muscicapa; species Muscicapa striata. Next base: position 8,521 of record JAREIS010001270.1, read on the forward strand.
GCCTTCCGCCGGAGGGGAGGGCGCTACAGCGGCCCGCGGCGCCGGGGTGAACAGGTCTACCGTTCTCCGGGTCGGCCGCTGGAGACCAGGTGTACCCGGCTCCGGAGCTGGCCGGCTGGGCAACGGCATCCGCCTGCCGCCGGCGTGGAGGGCGCTGCAGCGGCCAGCGGCGTTGAGGTGAACAGGTCTACCTTTCCCTCGGGCGGCCGCCAGAGACCATGTCTACCCGCCTCCGTGTCTGGCCGTCCAGCGGCATCCTCCTGCCCCCTGGGAGGAGGGCGTTGCAGCGGCCCGCAGCGCCGGGGTTAACAGGTCTACCCTTCTCCGGGGCGGCTGCCGGAAACCAGGTCTGCCCGGCTCCCAGGCCAACCGGCCCGCCAGCGGCATATGCCTTACTGCCGGAAAGGGAGGGTGCTGCAGTTGCCCGGGGCGCGGTGGTGACAACGTCTACCATTCTTCGGGGCGGCCGCTGGAGAACAGGTCTACCGGGGTGCGTGGCCGGCCAGCCGGCTAGATCCACCTGTTGCCGCAGGCAAAGGCGGTGAAGCGGCCTGCGGCTCCGGGGTGGACCGGTCTACCATTCTCCGGGGCGACTGCCGGAGACCAGGTCTGCCCAGCTCCGGGGCCGGCCGACTGGCCAGTGGCATTTGCTTTCCACCAGAAGAGGAAGGTGCTGCAGCGGCTCGGGGCGCCGGGGTGAACTGGTCTACCCTTCTCCAGGGCGGCCGCCTGAGACCAGGTCTACCAAGCTCCGGGACTGACTGGCTAGCCGCCGGCATCCGCCTGCCTCTGGCGGGGAGGGCGCTGCAGCGGCCCGTGGCGCCGGGGTAAATACGTCCACATTTCTCTGGGCCGGCCACAAGAGACCAGGTCTAACTGGCTCTGGGGCCAGCAGGCCGGCTGTTGGCATCCGTCTGCCTCCAGCAGGGATAGTGCTGCAGCGGCCCGCAGCGCCGGGGTGAACAGGTCTATCCTTATCCGGGGCGGCCGCCGCAGACCAGGTCTACCTGACTCCGGGGACGGCCGGCCGGCCGGTGGCATCAGTATTACGCCGGAGGGGAGGGCGTTGCAGAGGCCTGCGGCTCCAAGGCAAACAGGTGTACCAATCTCCGGGGCGGACGCCAGAGACCAGGTCTTTCCGGCCCCGGGCCGACTGGCCGTCTGGCGGTACCCACCTGCCGCCAGCTGGGAGGGCGCTGCAGCGGCCCGTGGCGCCGTGGTGAACAGGTCTATGTTTCTCTGGGGCTGCCGCCGGAGACCAGGTCTACCCGGCTCCGGGGCCCGCCCGCCGGCCGGCAAAATCCGCCTTGCGCCGGCGGAGAGGGCGCTGAAGCGGCCCGCGGCACCAGGGTGAACAAGTCTACCCTTCTCAGGGGCGACCGCCGGAGACCAGGTCTACCCGGCTCCGGGGCCAGCTGCCCGTCCGGTGGCATCCGCCTGTCGCCGTCGGGGAGGGCGCTGCAGCGGCCCGCAGAGCCGGGGTGAACAGGTCTACTTTTCTCCGCTGCAGAAGCCGGAGACACTGTCTACCCAGGTCCGGGGCCCGCCAACCGGCCGGCAGAATCCGCCCGCCGCCATTGGGGAGGGCGCTGCAGCGGTCACAGCGCCGGGGTGAAAGGTCTACACTTCTCCGGGGCGGCCGCCAGAGCATAGGTCTACCCGGCTCTGGGGCCGGCCGGCCGGCCGGCGGAATCCGCCTTCAGGCGGACGGGGAGGGCGCGGAAGCGGCCTGCGGTGCGGTGGTGGACAGGTCGTACCCTTCTCCGGGGCGGCCGCCGAAGACCCGGTCTGCCCGGCTCCGGGGCTGGCCGGCCAGGAGGATCGACCTGCCGCCGCCGGTGGTGTGCTGCAGCGGCCCCCGGCTGCGAGGTGAACACGTCTACACTTCTCTGGCGCGGCTGCCGGAGACCAGGTCTACCCGGCTCCGGGGCCGGCCGGCAGCATCCGCCTGCCGCGGAGAGGAGGGCGCCGCAGCGGCCCGTGGTGCCGTGGTGAAGAGATCTACCCTTTTTTGGGGCGGCCGCTGGAGAACATGTCTACCCGGCTCCGGGGCCGGCCGCCCGTCCGGCGGCATTTGCCTGTTTCCGGCGGGGAGGGCGCTGCAGCGGCCCGCAGCACCGGGGTGAACAGGTCTACCATTCTCCGTTGCGGAAGCCGGAGACAAAGTCTACCTGCTTCCGGGGCCAGCCGGCTGGCTGGCGGAATCCGCCTGCCGCCAGCGGGGAGGGCGCTTAAGCGGCCAGCAGCGCCGGGGTGAACAGGTCTACCCTTCTCAGGGGCGGCCGCCAGAGACCAGGTCTACCCGGCTACGACGCGGCCGCCGGAGACCAGGTCTGCCCGGCACCGGGGCTGCCCGGCCGGCCAGCGGCGTCCGCCTGACGCCGGTGAGTAGGGCCATGCAGCGGCCTGCGTAACCGGGGTGAGCAGGTCTACCCTTCTCCGGGTCGGCCGCCAGAGACCAGGTCTACCCGGCTTCGGGGCCGACCGGCCGGCCGGCGGCATCCGCCTGTCGCCGGCAGGGAGGGTGCTGCAGCGGCCCGCGGCGCCGGGTTGAACAGGTCTACCGTTCCCTGGGGCGGCCCATGGAGCCGCAGTCTAGCCAGCTCCGGGGCGGGCCGGCCCGCCGGCAGCATTTACCTGCCGCAAACGGGGAGGGCAATGCAGCCGCCCGCGGCGCCGGGGTGAACAGGGCTCCCCCTCTTTGTGGCGGCCGCCGGAGACGATGATCTACTTGGCTCTGTGGCTTCCCGTCCGGCTGTCGCCATCCACCTGCCGCCGGAGAGGAGGGTGCTGCAGAGGCCCGCGGCACTGGGGTGAACAGGTCTAGCGTTCTCTGGGACGGCCGCCAGAGACCAGGTCTACCCGGCTCCATGGCCGGCCGGCTGGCCGGTGTCATCCGCCTAACGGCGGCGGGGAGGGCGCTGCAGCTGCCCGCGGCGCCTGGAAGAACAGGTCTCCCCTTCTTTCCAGCGGCCGCCGGTGACCAGGTCTACCTGGCTCCCTGGCCTGCCGTCCGGCCGGCGCCATCTACCTGCCGCCGGCAGGGAGGGCGCTGCAGCGGGCCGTATCGCCGGGGTGAACAGGTCTACACTTCCCCGAGGCGGTGGCAGAAAACAAGGTCTACCCAGCTCTGGGGCCGGCTGGCCGGCGGGATCCATCTGCCGCCGCCGGCGAGGGCGCTGCAGCTGCCTGCGGCTGGGGCGTGAACATGCCCACCCTTCTACGGGGCAGCAGTCGGAGACCAGGTCTACCCGGCTCCGAGGCTGGGCGGCCGGCCGGCGGCATCCGCCTGTCCCCGGCAGAGAGGGTGCTGCAGCAGCCCGCGGCGCCGGGGTGAACAGGTCTACCCTTCTCCTGGGCGGCCGCTGGCGACCAGGTCTACCCGGGTCAGGGGACGGCTGGCCGGCCGGCGGCATCCGCATTCCGCCGGAAGGGGAGCGGGCTGCAGCGGCCCGCGGCGCGGTGGTGAACAGGTCTACCTTTCTCCGGGGCGGCCTCCGGAGACAAGGTCTATCTGGTTCCGGGGCCGGCCGGCTGGCGGGCGGCATCCACCTGCCGCGGCAGGGAGGGCGCTGCAGCAACCCGCGGCGCCGGGGTGAAGAGGTCTATCCTTCTCCGGGGCAGCCGCTGGCGACCAGGTCTACCTGGGTCAGGGGACGGCTGGCCGGCCGGCGGCATCCACCTGACGCAGGAGGGGAGGGCGCTGTAGCGGCCCGCGGCGCCCGGGTGAACAGGTCTACCCTTTTCCGGGGCGGCCGCCGGACACCAAGGTCTACCCGGCTCCGGGGTCGGCCGGCTGGCCAGCGGCATTTGCCTTCCGCCGAAAGGGGAGGGTGCTGCAGCGGCCCGGATCGCGGTGGTTAACAGGTCTACCCTTCTCCGGAGCGGGCGCCAGAGACCAGGTCTACCTGACTTCAGGGCCGGCCGGCGGCGGCCGGAATCCACCTGCCGCCAGCGGGAAGGGCGCTGCAGCAGCCCGCGGCGCGGGGATTTACAACTCTACCCTTTGCCGGGGCGGGCGCTGGAGACCAGGTCTTCACGGGTCCGTGGATGGCCAGCCGACGGGATCCGCCGGCCACTGCCAGCGAGGGCGCTTCAGCAACCTGCGACTCCAAGGCAAACAGGTGTACCCTTCTCCGGGGCGGCCACCGGAGACCAGGTCTACACGTCATCGGGGCCGGCCGGACGGCCGGCGGCAACCACCTCATGCCGGAGAGGAGGGCGCCGCGGCGGCCCGCGGCGCCGGGGTGAACAAATCTACCCTTCTCCGGGACGGCCGCCAGAGACCAGGTCTACCCGGCTTTGCGACCGACCGGCCGGCTGGCTGCATCCGCCTTCCGCCAGAGAGGGCGCGGCAGCAATGCGCGGCTCCAGAGTGAACAGGTCTACCCTTCTACGGGGCCACCGCCAGACACCAGGTCTACCTGCCTTCGGGGCCGGCCGGCCGGCCGGTGGCATTTACCTGCTGCACGCTGGGAGGTCGCCGCAGCCGCCCGTGGCGCCCTGGTGAACAGGTCTACCTTTCTTAGGGTTGGCCGTCAGAGACCAGGTCTACCCGGCTATAGGTCCGGCCGGTCGGCCGGCAGCATCCGCCTGCCTTCTGCGTGGAGGGCGCTGCAGCGGCCCGCTGCGCCGGGGTAAACAGGTCTGGCCTTCTCGGTGGCGGCCGCCGGAGACCAGGTTTCCCGGTTCCGGGGTCAGCCTGCCGGCCAGCGGCATTTACCTTCCGCCGCAAGGGGAGGGTGCTGCAGCGGCCTGGGGCGCAGTGGTGAACAGGTCTACCCTTCTCAGGGGCGCCTGCCGGAGACCAGGTCTACACGGGTCCTTGGCCGGCCAGCCAGCGGCATCCACCTGCCACCGCCGGCGAAGGCGCTTCAGCGGCCTGAGGCTCCAAGGCAAAGAGGTGTACCCTTCTCTGGGGCGGCCGCCGGAGACCAGGTCTTTCCGGCTCTGGGGCCAGCCGGCCGGCTGGCTGCAACCACCCAAAGCCGGAGGGGAGGGCGCTTCAGTGGCTTGCGGTGCTGGGGTGAAGAGGTCTACCCTTCTCCAGGGCGGCCGCTGGAGACCATGTCTACCCGGCTCCAGGGCCGTACGGCCGGCCGGCGGCATCCACCTGCAGACGGCGGAGAGGGCGCTGCAGCGGCCCGCGGTGCCGGGGTGAACAAGCCTACCATTCACCGAGGCGTCCGCCAGGGACCATGTCTACCCGGCACCGGGGCCGGCCGGCCGGCCAGCAGTATCCGCCTGACGCCGGTGAATAGGGCGCTGCAGCGGCCCGCGGCACCGGGGTGAACAGGTCTACCCTTCTCCGTTGCGGTCGCCGGAGATCTGGTCTACCCGGCCCCAGGGCCGGTTGACCGGCCGGCGGCATCCGCCTGCCGCTTGCGGGGAGTGTGCTGCAGTGGCCCGCGGCGCCGCAGTGAAAAGATCAAAACTTCTTTGTGGCGGCTGCCTGAGACGAGGTCAACCCGGCTCCGGGGCCAGCCGGCCGGCCGGCGGCATCCACCTGCTGCCTGCGGGGAGGGCGCTGCAGCGGCCCGTGGCGCCGGGGTGAACAGGTCTACCTTTCTTTTTGGCAGCGGCCAGAGTCCAGGTCTACCCGGCTCAGGGTTAGGCAGGCCAACAAGATCCACCCGCCACTGCCGGCGAGGGCGCTGCAGCGGCCCGCGGCTCCGGGGTGAACAGGTCTACCCTTGTCCGGGGCGGCCGCCGGAGACCAGGATTACCCAGCTCCGGGGCCGGCAGGCGGGCCCGCGGCATCCGCCTGCCGCATGAGGTGACGGAGCTGCAGCGGCCTGCAGTGCTGGGTGAACAGGTCTACCCTTCTCCGGGGTGTCCGCCGGACACCATGTCTACTCGGCTCTGGGGCCGGCCGGCCGGCCGGCAGCATCCGCCTGTTGCCAGCAGGGCGGGCGCTGCTGCGGCTTGCGGCGCTGGGGTGAACAGGTCTTCCTTTCACGGGGAGGCCGCCAGAGACCAGGTTTACCCGGCTCCAGGGCCGGCATGCCGGTCAGCGGCATCCGCCTTGTGCATGAGCGGAGGGAGCTGCAGCGGCCCATGGCGCCGGGGTGAATAGGCCTACCTTTCTTTGTGGTGGCCGCAAGAGACCAGGTCTACCTGCCTCTGGGACCGGCTGGCCGGCGGGATCCACCTGCCGCCGCCGGCGAGGGCGCTGCAGCAACCCGCGTAACTGGGGTGAACAGGTCTACCCTTCACCGGGGCGGCCGCCAGAGACCAGGTCTACCCGGCTCCGAGGCCGGCCGGCCGGCCGGCAGCATCCACCTGCCGCCAACGGGGAGGGCGATGCAGCGGCCCGCGGCGCCAGGGTGAACAGGTCTACCCCTATTTGTGGCGGCGGCCGGAGACGATGATCTACCTGGCTCTGTGGCCTGCCGTCCGGCTGTTGGCATCCACCTGCCGCCGGAGAGGAGAGCGCTGCAGCGGCCCGCGGCGCTGGGGTGAACAGGTCTTTCCTTCTCCGGAGCGGCCGCCGGAGACCAGGTCTACCCTTCTCCGGGGCTGACCGGCCGGCCAGCATCATCCGCCTGCCGCCGGCGGGGAGGACGCTGCAGCGGCCTGCGGCTCCGGGGTGAACTGGTCTTCCCTTCTCCGGGGCGGCCGCCGGACCCCAGGTCTACCCTGCTCCGGGGCTGGCCGGCCGGCTGGCGGCATCCACCTGCCGCCGGCAGGGAGGGTGCTGCAGCAGCCCGCGGCTCCCGGGTTAACAGGTCTACCCTTCTCCGAGGTGGCAGCCGGACATGAGATCTACCTGGCTCTGGGGCCGGCCGGTCGGCCAGCGGCATTTCCCTTCCGCCGGGAGGGGAGGGTGCTGCAGCGTTCTCGGGGCGCGGTGGTGAACAGGTCTACCCTTCTCCGAGGCGGCCACTGGAGACCAGGTCTACACGGCTCCGGAGCTGGCTAACCGGGTGGCGGGATCGGCCTGCCGCCGGAGTGGAGGATGCTGCAGAGGCCTGCGGCGCCAAGGTAAACAGGTCTACACTTCCCTGGGGCGGTCGCCAGAGACCAGGTCTACCCGACTCTGGGTCCGGCCATCCGGAGGCATCTTCCTGCCGCCTGGGAGGAGGGCGCTGCAGCGGCCCGTGGCGCCGGGGTGAACAGGTCTACCCTTCTCCGTGGCGGCTGCTGGAGAACAGGTCTTCCCGGTTTCGAGGCCGGCCGGCCAGCCAGCGGCATTTGCCTACCGCTGGAACGGGAGTGTGCTGCAACAGCCCAGGGCTCCGTGGTGAATAGGTCTACCCTTCTCCGTGGCAGCTGCTAGAGAACAGGTCTACCAGGGTGCGTGGCCGGCCGGCCTGCGGGATCCACCTGCCGCCGCCCGCAGGGGCGCTGCTGCAGCCTGCGTCTACCCTACCTACATGTCTACCCTTCTCTGGGGCGGCCGCCAGAGACTAGGTTTACCCAGCTCCGGGGCAGGCCTGCCGGCCGGCGGCACCCACCTCGCACCGCAGAGGAGGGCGCTGCAGCGGCCCATGGCTCCGGGGTGGACAGGTCTACCCTTCTCCAGGGCGGCCGCTGGAGACCAGGTCTACCCGGCTCCGGGGCCGGCCGGCCGGCCGTTGACATCCGCCTGCCGCCGCCGGCTAGGGCGTTTCAGCAGCCTGCGACTCCAAGGCAAACAGGTGTACCCTTCTCCGGGGCGGCCATCGGAGACCAGGTCTTTCCAGCTCCGGGGTCGACTGGCCGTCCGGCAGCACCCACCTGCCGCAAACGGGGAGGGCGCTGCAGTGGCCCGTGGCGCCGGGGTGAACAGGTTTACACTTCTACGGGGCGGACGCCAGAGACCAGGTCTGCACGGCTTCAGGGCCGGCCAGCAGGCCGTGAGCATCTGCCTGCCGCAAGCAGGGAGGGCGCTGCAGCAGCCAACAGAGCCAGGGTGAACAGTTCTACCCTTCTCCGGGGCGGCCGCCGGAGACCAAGTCTACCTGGCTCCGTGGCCGGCCGACCGGCTGTTGGCATCTGTCTGCCGCCAGTGGGGAGGGCGCTGCAGCGGCCCACGGCGCCGGCATGAACAGCTCTATCCTTATTCGGGGCGGCCGCCGGAGACCAGGTCTACACGGCTCCGGGGACGGCCGGCCGGCCGGTGGCATTCGCATGACGCCGGTGGGGAGGGCGCTGAAGTGGTATGCGGCGCCCTTTTGAACAGGTCTACCCTCATCCGGGGCAGCCACCGGACACCAGGTCTAACGGGCTCCAGGGCCGGCCGGTCGGCCAGCGGCACTGGACTTCCGCCGGCAGGGAGGGCGCTGCAGCGTCCGGTGGCGCCGGGGCGAACACGTGCACACTTCTCTGGGGCGGCCGCCAGAGACCAGGTCTACCCAGCTCCGGGGCCCACCGGCTGGCCGGCAACATCCGCTTTAAGCCGGAGGGGAGGGCGCTGCAGCGGCCCGCAGTGCCCAGGTGAACAGGTCTACCATTTTCTGGGGCAGCCGCTGGAGACCATGTCTACCCGGCTTCGGGGCCGGAGGGCCGGCTGTTTGCATCCTTGTGTCACCAGCAGTGAGTACGCTGCAGCAGCCTGCGGTGTCAGGGTGAACAGGTCTACCCTTCCCAGGGGCGGCTGCCAGAGACCTGGTCTACCCGCCTCCGGGTCCGGTCGGCCGGCGGCATCCGCCTGCCGCCCGGGAGGAGGGCGTTGCAGCGGCCCGCGGCGCCGGGGTGGACCGGTCTACCCTCCTCCGGGGCGGCTGCCGGAGACCAGGTCTGCCCTGCTCCGGGGCCGGCCGACCGGGCAGTGGTATTTGCTTTCTACCGGAAGAGGAAGGTGCTGCAGCGGCCCGGTGCGCCGTGGTGAGCAGGTCTACCATTCTCTGTGGCGGGTGCTGGAGTACAGGTCTACCCGGGTGCGTGTTCGGCCAGCCGGCTAGATCCACCTGTCGCCGCCGGCAAAGGCGGTGAAGGGCCTGCGGCTCCCGGTTTAAACGGTCTACCCTTCACCGGGGCGCCAGCAGGAGACCAGGACCATCCGGCTCCGGGGCCGGCCGGCCGGCCTGCGGCGACCGCCACACGCCGGAAAGGAGGGTGCTGCGGCGGCCCGTGGTGCCGGAGTGGACAGGTCTACCCTTCTCCAGGGCGGCCGCCAGAGACCAGGTCTACCCAGCTCCGGGACTGCCTGGCCAACCGACGGCATCTGCCTGCCTCTGGCAGGGAGGGCGCTGCAGCGGCCTGTGGCGCCGGGGTAAACACGACCACATTCCTCTGGGCCGGCCGCCGGAGACCAGGTCTAACCGGCTCTGGGGCCGGCCGGCTGGCTGTTGGCATCCGTCTGCCTCCGGCGGGGATAGTGCAGCAGCGGCCCGCGGCGCCGGCGTGAACAGGTCTATCCTTATCCGGGGCGGCCGCCGGCGACCAGGTCTACCTGGCTCCGGTGACGGCCGGCCGGCCCGCGGCATCAGCATGACGCCGGAGGGGAGGTGGCTGCAGCGGCCTGCGGCTCCAAGGCAAACAGGTGTACCAATCTCCGGGGCGGCCGCCAGAGACCAGGTCTTTCTGGCCCCGGGGCCGACTGGCCGTCTGGCGGTACCCACCTGCCGCCAGCGGGAAGGGCGCTGCAGCGGCCCGTATGGCCGGGGTGAACAGGTCTACACTTCTCCGGGGCGGACGCCGGAGACCTGGTCTACCTGGCTTCAAGGCCGGCCGGCAGGCCGTGAGCATCTGCCTGCCGCCGGTGGGGAGGGCGCTGCAGCGGCCTGCGGAGCCGGCGTGAACAGGTCTACGTTTCTCTGGGGCTGCCGCCGGAGACCAGGTCTTCCTGGCTCCGGGGCCCGCCGGCCGGCTGGCAACATCCGCCTTGCGCCGGAGGCGAGGGCGCTGAAGCGGCCCACAGCGCCGGCGTGAACAGGTCTACCCTTCTCTGGGGCGGCTGCCGGAGACCAGGTCCAACCGGGTCCGGGGCCGGCCGGCCGGCTGTTGGCGTCCAACTGTCGCCGGCGGGGAGAGTGCTGCAGCAGTCCGCGGCGCCGGGGTGAACAGGTCTATCCTTATTCATGGCGGCCGCGGACCAGGTCTACACGGCTCCGGGGACAGCCGGCCGGCCGGTGACATTCGCCTTACGCCGGAGGGGAGGGCGCTGCAGCGGCCCGCAGCGCCGGGGTGAACAGGTCTACCATTCTCTGGGGCGGCCGCTGGACACCATGACTACCCGGCTCCGGGGCCGGACGGCCGGCTGTTGGCATCTGTGTGCCGCCGGCAGGGAGAGGACTGCAGCGGCCTGCGGCGCCGAGGTGAACAGGTCTACCCTTCCCTGGGGTGGCAGCTAGAGCCCTGGTCTACCCGCCTCCCGGGTCCGGTCGCGGCGGCATCCGCCTGCCGCCCGGGAGGAGAGCGTTGCAGCAGCCCGCGGCGCCGGGGTGGACCGGTCTACCCTTCTCCGGGGCGGCTGCCGGAGACCAGGTCTGCCTGGCTCCGGGGCCGGCCGACTGGCCAGTGGCATTTGCTTTATGCCGGAAGAGGAAGGTGCTGCAGCGGCCCGGAGCGCCGGGGTGAACAGGTCTTCCATTCTCCGGGGCGGGCGCTGGAGTACAGGTCTACCCGGGTGCGTGTTTGGCCGGCCAGCTATATCCACCTGTCGCTGCCGGCAAGGGCGGTGAAGCGGCCTGCGGCTCCCGGTTTAAACGGTCTACCTTTCTTCGGGGTGCCTGCCGGAGACCAGGACTATCCGGCTCCGGGGCCGGCCGGCCGGCCAGCGGCAACCGCCACACGCCGGAAAGGAGGGTGCTGCGGCGGCCGTGGCGCCGGGGTGGACAGGTCTACCCTTCTCCAGGGCGGCCGCCTGAGACCAGGTTTACCCAGCTCCGGGACTGCCTGGCCAGCCGACGGCGTCCGCCTGCCTCTGGCGGGGAGGGCGCTGCAGCAGCCCGTGGCGCCGGGGTAAACACGTCCACATTTCTCTGTGGCGGTAGCCGGATACCAGGTCTTACCGGCTCTGGGGCCGGCCGGCCGGCTGTTGGCATCTGTCTGCCTCCGGCGGGGAGAGTGCTGCAGCGGCCCGCAGCGCCGGGGTGAACAGGTCTACCCTTCTCCGAGGCGGCCGCCGGAGACCAGGTCTACTCGGTTATGGGGCCGGCAGGCCGGCCGGCGGCATCCGCGTTTTGCCGGCAGGGAGGGCGCTGCAGCGGCCCGCGGCGCCGGCGTGAACAGGTCTATCCGTATCCAGGGCGGCCGCCGGCGACCAGGTCTACCTGGCCCTGGGGACGGCCGACCGGCCGGTGGCATCAGCCTGACGCCGGAGAGGAGGGCACTGCAGCGGCCTGCGGCTTCAAGGAGAACAGGTGTACCAATCTCCGGTGCGTCCACCAGAGACCAGGTCTTTCCAACCCCGGGGCCGACTGGCCGTCCGGCGGCACCCACCGGCTGCCAGCGGGGAGGGCGCTGCAGCGTCCCGCGGCGCTGAGGTGAAGAGGTCTACCCTTCCCCGGGGCGGCCGCTGGGGACAAGGTCAACCCGGTTCCGGGGCCGGCCGGCCGGCCGGTGCCATCTGCCTGCTGCCAGCGGGGAGGGCACTGCAGCGGCTGGAGGCGTAGGCATGAACAGGACTACCCTGCTCCAGGGCGGCCGCCGGAAACCAGGTCTACTCGGCTCCAGGGCCGGCCGGCCTGCCGGCGGCATCCGCCTGCCACCGGAGAGGAGGGCGCTGCAGCGCCCGACGGCGCCGGGGTCAACAGGTGTACCCTTCTCCGGGGCAACCCCCGGAAACCAGGTCTCCTCGGCTTCAGTGAAGCCCGTCGGCGGGATCTGCCTGCTGCAGGCTGGAGGGCGCTTCAGCGGCCCACGGCGCCGGGGTGAACACATCTACACTCCAGCAGGGCGGCCGCCGGAGTCCAGGTCTACCAGGCTCCGGGTCGGCCTGCAGGCCAGCGGCATCTGCCTGCTGCCGGCAGGGAGGGCGCTTCTGCGGCCCGCAGCGCCGGGGTGGAAAAGTCTACCCTTCTCCGGGGCGTTTGCCGGAGACCAGGTCTACCCGGCTCCGGGGCCCGCCGCCCGGCCGCCGGCATCCACCTAACCCTGGAGGGGAGGGCGCTGCAGCGGCCCGCAACGCCGGGGTGAACAGGTCTAACGTTCTTCGGGGCGGCCACCAGAGACCAGGTCTACCCGGCTCCGGGTCCGGGGCCGGCCCATCGGCCGGCGGCATCCGCCTGACGCCGGCAGTGAGGGCGCTGCAGCGGCCCGTGGAGCCAGGTTGAAGAGGTCTACCTTCTTTGTGACGGCCGCCGGAGAAACGGTCTACCCGGCTCCGTGGCCTGCCAACCGGCCGGCGCCATCCAAATGCCGCCGGCGGGGAGGGCGCTGCAGCGGCCGGTGTCTCCGGGGTGAACAGGGCTACCCTTCACCTGGTCGGCCGCCAGAGACCAGGTCTACCCGGATCGGGGGCCGGCCGGCCGGCCGGCGGCATCCGCTTGACGCCGGAGAGGAGGGCTCTGCAGCGGCCAGCGGCGCCAGGGTGAACAGGTCTACCCTTCTCCGGGCGACCGCCAGAGACCAGGTCTGGCAGCTACGGGGCCGACGGCAGGCCGGCGGCATCCACCTGTTACCGCAGGGAGGGCGCTGCAGCAGCCTCGCGGCGCCCGGGAGTGAACAGGTCTACCCTTTCTGGGGCGGGCACCGGAGACCAGGTCTACCCGGCTTCGGGGCCGGCCGGACGGCCAGCGGCATCCGCCTGCCGCTGGCGGGGAAGGCGCTGCAGCAGCTCATGGTGCTGGCGTGAACAGATCTACCCTTCTGTGGGTCAGCCCAGAGACCAAGTCTACCCGGCTCCATGGCCTGCCCGGCCGGCCCGCACCATCCACCTTCTGCCGGAGAGGAGGGCGCTGCAGCGCCCGCGGCGCCGGGGTGAACAGGTTTACCCTTCTCCGGGCGTTTGCCGGAGACCAGATCTACCCGGCTCCGGGGCCAGCCAGCCGGCCTTCAGCATCCGCCTGCCGCCAGCGGGAGTCGCTGCAGAGCCCTGCGGCACAGGGGTGAACAGGTCTACCCCTTCTCCGGGTCGGCAGACGGAGACCAGGTCTACCGGGGCTTTGGGGCCGCCACCTGTCCGGAGGCATCCGCTTGCGCTGACCGGAAGGGCGCTGCAGAGGCCTGCTGCGCCGGTGTTAACAGATCTGCCCCTCTTTGTGGCGGCCGCCTGAGACCAGGTCTCCCTGGCTCCGTGGCCTGCCGACCGGCCTCGCACCATCCACCTTCTGCCGGAGAGGAGGGCGCTGCAGCGGCCGCGGCGCCTGGGGTGAACAAGTCTACCCTTCTCCGGGACGCTGCCGGAGACCAGGTTTTACCGCTCGGGCCGGCAGGCCGGCCGGCGGCATTCGCCTTTCGCATGAGGGGAGGGAGCTGCAGCGGGCCGCGTCACTGGGTGAACAGGCTACCCCTTCTCCGGTTGCCGCCCGGAGACCATGTCTACCCGGTTCTGGGCCTGGGCCGGCACCATCCACCTGCCGCTGGCGGGGGCGCTGCAGGTGGCGGGCCCCGGCGCTAGGAGTGCCAGGTCTACTAGTCTTTGAGGCGGGCGCCGGAGACCAGGTCTACCTGGCTCCGTGGCCTGCACTGGCCGCCTGGCGCCATCCACCTGCCGTTGGAGAGGAGGGCGCTGCAGTAGCGGGCCACGCTGGGCTGAACAAGTCTACCCTTCTCCGGGACGGCTGTCGGAGACCAGATCTACCCAGCTCCACGGCCAGCCCGCCGGCATGCAGGGAGGGAGCTCTAACGACACGTGGCGCCTGGGTGAACAGGTCTACCTTCTTTGTGGTGGTCGCCGAGACAAGGTCTACGGGCTCCGCTGGCCAGCCGGCCGGCTGGCGGAACCTGCCTTCCGCCGTAAGGGGAGTGCGCTGCAGCGGCCTGCGGCCCCGGAGTGAACAAGTCTACCCTTCTCGGGCGGCCGCCGGAGACCAGGTCTACCTGGCTCTGGGGCGGCCGGCCGGCCAGCGGCATCCGCCTGACGCCAGGGAAGACGGCGCTGCAGCGGCCCGCGGTGCCGGGTGAACAGGCCCACCCTTCTCCGCTATGCGGTCGCCGGAGAGATCTGGTCTACCTGGCTCAGGGGCCAGCCAGCCGGCGGGGTCCACCTGCCACCGCCGGCGGGGCGGTGCAGCAGCTCGCGGCTCCGAGGTGAACAGGTCTACCCTTCTCCGGGGCGGCCGCCAAAGACCAGGTCTACCCGGTCTCAGGCCCCGCCGGCTGGCGCCATCCACCTGCCGTCGGAAAGGAGGGAGCTGCAGCGGGCCGCTTCGCTGGGTGAACAGGTCCAACCTTCTCTGAGCATGCCGCCTGAGACAAAGGTCCACCCGGCTCAAGGGCGGCCCGGCCGGGCCAGCAACATCCACCTAATGCCCGAGGGGAGGGCGCTGCAGCGTTCTCTGTAGCGCGGGGTGAACAAGTCTACCCTTCACCGGGTCGGCGCGGAGACCAGATCAACCAGACTCCGGGACCGGCCGGCTGGCCGCGGCATCTGCCTGACGCCGGCGGGGAGGCGCTGAAGGAGCCTGCGATGCGCGCGGTGTGAACAGGTCTACCCTTCACCCGGGGCGGCCTCCCGGAGACCACGTGAACACGGCTCGGGGCTGGCCAACCGGCCACCGGCATCCGCCTGCCGCCCCGAAGGGAATGCGCTGCAGCGGCCTGCGGCGCCGGGGGTGAACAGATCTACCTTTCTTTGTGGCGGCCGCCAGAGACAAGGTCTACCCAGCTCCGAGGCCGGGCTGGCAGCGTCATCCACCTGCCGCCGCCGAAAGGGCGCTGCAGCGGCCCGCGCTCCCGTGGTTGAACAGGTCTACCCTTCTCCGGGTCGGCCGCCGAGACCAGATCTACCCGGGTCCAGGGCCGGCCGGTCGGACGGGCGGCATCCGCTAATGCCGGAGAGGAGGGCTGCAGCGCCGCGGCGCTAGGGGGTGAACAGGTCTAGCATTCTCCGGCGGCCGCTGGAGACCAGGTCTACCCGGTTCCGGGGTCGGCAGCCCGGCTGGCGTTCATCTGCCTAACGGCGGTAAGGACGGCGCTGCAGCAGCCCGGTGGCGACGCGGGTAAACAGGTTCACCCTTCTTTGTGGCGGCCGGAGACCAGGTCTACCTCGCCCCGTGGCCTGCCCGGCCGGGCGGGATCTGACTGTTGCCTGCAGGAGGGCACTGCAGCAGACCGCAGCGCCCGGGTGAAACAGGTCTACCCTTATCCGGGGCAGTTGCCGGAGGCCAGGTCTACCCAGCTCTGGGGCCGGCCGCGGATCCATGCTGCCACCGGTGAGGGCGCTGCAGCAGCCCAGCGGCCCCAGGGTGAACAGGTCTACCCTTCTCATGGGCGGCCGACTTAGACCAGGTCTACCCTGCTCGGGGGCTAGCCTACCGTTTGACAGCATCCACCTGCTGCCGGCAGGAGGCGCTGCAGCGGCCGTGGCCCGGGGTGAACAAGTCTACCCTTCTTTGTGGCGGCTGCCGGAGACGAGGTCTACCCGGCTCCGGGGCCAGCCGGCCAACCATGGGCATCCGCCTTCTGCCGGGCGGGGAGGCGCTGCATCGGCCGGGCGCCGTGGTGAACAGGCCTACCTTTCTTTGTGGTGACCGCGGAGACCAGGTCTACCTGGCTCCGGAGCCGGCCGGCCGGCGAGATCCACATGCCGCTGCCCAGAGGGCGCTGCAGTCGCCGGCGCCCGGGGTGAACAGGTCTACCCTTCACCGGGCGGCAGCCAGAGAGCCAGGTTTACCCCCTCCCGGGCCCGGCCGGCCGGCTGGCGGCATCCGCCTGTTCCCGGCAGGAGGATGCTGCAGCGGCCCGTGGAGCTGGGGTTAACAGGTCTACCCTTCTCAGGGCGGCTGCTGGAGACCATGTCTACCCGGCTCCATGTCCGGCCGCCCGGCCGCGGAATCCGACTGCAAGCGGTGGGGAGGGCGCTGCAGTGGCCGCGGCACCGGGGTGAGCAGGTCTACCATTGTCGGGCGGCGCCGGGGCCAGGTCTATCGGCTCCGGGGCGGCCGGCTTAGCCAGCGGCATCCGCCTGCCGCCGGCGGGAATGGCGCTGCAGCAGCCAGCGCGGGGTGGGCAAGGTCTACCCTTCTCCGTTGCAGCCGCCAGAGACCAGGTCTACCCGGCTCCGTGGCGGCCAGCCATCCGGCGGCATCCGCCGCCCGGCAGAGGCCCGCCTCAGAGCCGGTTGTGCGGTGCGAACACGTCCACACTTCTCTGTGGCGGCCAGCAGAGACCAGGTCTACCGGCTCGGGGCCCGCCAGCCGGCCCCGGAAAAATCGACTTTACGCCGGAGGAGGGGGCTGCATCGGCCGCAGTGCCGGGTGAACAGGTCTACCATTTTCTGGGCGCCCCTGCAGACCTGTTTTACCGCTCCGCGGCCGGGGGCCGCTGTTGGGATCCTTGTGCCAGCGAGGGAGGGAACAGCTGCAGCAGCCAGGGGGCCAGGGTGAACAGGTCTACCCTTCCCAGGGCCGGCTGCCAGGGCCTGGTCTACCCGCCTCCGGGTCAGCCCGGGGGCCATCCGCCTGCCGCCCGGGGGGGCGCAGCGGCCCGGCGCCGGGTGGGACCGGCCCCCCCTCCTCCAGGGGGGCCCCCAGTCCCAAATCTACCTGGCTCTGGCCGGCCGACCGGCTGGCGGCATTGTTTGCCCCCCGTGGGGAGGCGCTGCAGCGGGCCCCGGGGCCGGCATGAACAGCTCTATCCTTATTGGGCGGCCGCCGGCACCAGGCACCGGCTGGGCGGCCGGCGGCCGGTGGCATTTGCGCGCCGGAGGGGAGGGCATGGTGGGCGCCCTTTTGAACAGGTCTACCCTCCTCTGGGGCAGCCACCGACACCAGGTCCCGGGGCTCCAGGGCCGGCCGGTCGGCCAGCGGCATTGACTTCCGCCGGACGGGGAGGTGCCACAGAGCCTGGGTCCCGGTGGAACAGGTCTACCCTTCTCCGGCGGCCGGATCAGGTCACCCAGCCCGGGGCCGCCGGCCGCCGCGGACCCCTGCCCCGGCAGGGAGGGCGCCAAACGGGAATACTTTTGTCGGTGGCGGCTTCTAGGACAAACCTGGCACCTGAAAGGAGTTACGTTGCAAAAGGTTGGGTGGAAAGAGTCCTGCTAAGAGCGCCGGCCAAGCTTTAACAGGACAGAAAGAGAGTGGGGGTGAAGGGGATGGTGAGAGAGAGGAGGGGAAGAGGGAGAGGGAATAAAGAGAGTGAAGAGGAAGAAGAAGAAAGGATTTCCAAATACAATAAATCTTCTCCTATGTTGCATGTTCTAATTTCCAGAACCAATCTAACACAAGATACAAATTTATAGCATTTAATACAGCCTATAGGAACATTCATTACCAACTGTTTACACTTTAAACTCTAAAAACTACTCTTTGGACCCTAGGAGGATCTTCTGTGGCCTTTGGATATGCTTCTAGGACCAGACATTGTTCAATCAAGAGGACTACTTTTGCAGGCCATCCATTTCTTTTGGTTATTTATGACTGAGGTTTGGTATCTCAAAGAGGGCCATTTCTATGTCCTTGGTTTCAATTTCAGGGTCCCTTGGTGAAATTCATATTTGCAAGATTTTCCTGGCCATTTTCTCCAACAACGGCCCGGCCTGGGTGAAAGGTCACTTTCTCCGGGCGG
>JAREIS010001271.1:0-33433 GCA_030060385.1 Muscicapa striata striata
GACAGAGGGACAGAGGACAGAGGGACAGAGGGACAGAGGGACAGAGGACAGAGGGACAGAGGGACAGAGGGACAGAGGGACAGAGGACAGAGGGACAGAGGGACAGAGAGGGACAGAGGGACAGAGGGACAGAGGGACAGAGGGACAGAGGGACAGAGGGACAGAGGGACAGAGGGGGACAGAGGGACAGAGGGGACAGAGGGACAGAGGACAGATAGAGAGGACAGAGGGGACAGAGGGACAGAGGGACAGAGGACAGAGGGACAGAGGGACAGAGGGACAGAGGGACAGAGGGACAGAGGGACAGAGGGGGACAGAGGGACAGAGGGACAGAGGGACAGAGGGACAGAGGGACAGAGGGACAGAGGGGACAGAGGGACAGAGGGACAGAGGGACAGAGGGGAAGAGGGACAGAGGGACAGAGGGGAAGAGGGACAGAGGGACAGAGGGACAGAGGGACAGAGGGACAGAGGGACAGAGGGACAGAGGGACAGAGGGACAGAGGGACAGAGGGACAGAGGGACAGAGGGACAGAGGGACAGAGGGACAGAGGGACAGAGGGACAGAGGGACAGAGGGACAGAGGGGACAGAGGGACAGAGAGGGACAGAGGACAGAGGGACAGAGGGACAGAGGGACAGAGGGACAGAGGACAGAGGGACAGAGGACAGAGGACAGAGGGACAGAGGACAGAGGACAGAGGGACAGGGTGGGGACAGAGGGGACAGAGGGGACAGAGGGACAGAGGGACAGAGGGGACAGGAGAGCTTGGGGACATCAGGGGACACCGGGACTGGGGACAGGGGACACAGAGGGGACAAGAGGGGACACGGGGACTTGGGGACATGAGAACGGGGGGGGACACCGGGACAGGGAGGGGACATGGGGACATCGAGGGGCTTGGGGACATCTGGGGACACCGGGACTGGGAGGGGACAGGGGGACATTGGGACATTGGGGACATTGGGGACATTGGGGGCCACACGGGGGAGGTGGCAGTGGGGGGGGGAGGGGACACTGTGACCTCTTGTTGTCCCCACAGGTCCCCAGGGCTCCGGAAATGTCCCCAGCGGCCGTGGGGGACATTGGGGACATTGGGGACACGGGGGTGGCCCTGTCCCAGGTGCTGCTCTGTGTCACCAGCCTGGGCTGTGCCCTGCGAGCCAGACAGGTGGGGACACCTTGGGGACACTGGGGACACCTTGGGGACACTGGGGACAGCGAGGGGACGGGCAGGGGAACGGGGACACCTGTGACAATCCTGTGTCACCTGTGTCACCTGTGTCACCTGTGTCACCTGTGTCACCTGTGTCACCTGTGTCATGTCACGTGTGTCATCGGCGTCACCCATCCTGTGTCACCTGTGTCACGTGCGCTGTGTCACCTGTCCCCACACTGTCTCCATGTCCCCACAGGTGACATTCCCATGTCCCCACAGGTGACAATCCCGTGTCCCTGTGTCCCCACAGGTGACAGGTGTGACAATCCCGTGTCCCCATGTCCTCACAGGTGACAGACAGGTGCCACTCTGTGTCCCCACAGGTGACAGGTGACAATCCCGTGTCCCCACAGGTGACAATCCCGTGTCCCCATGTCCCCACAGGTGACATTCCTGTGTCCCCACCCACAGGTGACAAGGTGACAGAAGGTCCACCATGTCCCCACAGGTGACAATCCTGTGTCCCCATGTCCCCACAGGTGACAGGTGTGACAATCCCGTGTCCCCACAGGTGACAGACAGGTGACATTCCTGTGTCCCCACAGGTGACAGGTGTGACAATCCCATGTCCCCACAGGTGACAATCCTGTGTCCCCACAGGTGACAATCCCGTGTCCCCATGTCCCCACAGGTGACAATCCCATGTCCCCATGTCCCCACAGGTGACAGGTGTGACAATCCCGTGTCCCCATGTCCCCACAGGTGACATTCTGTGTCCCCATGTCCCCACAGGTGACAGGTGTGACAATCCCGTGTCCCCACAGGTGACAATCCCGTGTCCCCATGTCCCCACAGGTGACAATCCCATGTCCCCGTGTCCCCACAGGTGACAGGTGTGACAATCCCATGTCCCCACAGGTGCTCTGTGTCCCCACAGGTGTGACAATCCCGTGTCCCCACAGGTGACAATCCCGTGTCCCCGTGTCCCCACAGGTGCCATTCGTGTCCCCATGTCCCCACAGGTGACATTTTATGTCCCCATGTCCCCACAGGTGACACCCGGCCCCGCCGCCGGTTTCCTGCTGCAGGCGCTGGTGGCCGCCAGCTCGGCGCTGTCCCCCTGCTGTCCCCGCGGTGTCCCCAGTGTCCCCTCGGGCTCCTGGCTCTGCTCACTGCCTGTCCCCCTGCTGTCCCCGCGGTGTCCCCAGTGTCCCCTCGGGCTCCTGGCTCTGCTCGGTGCTGGCGCAGCCCCTGGTGGCCTTTGGCTGTCACCGCCTGAGCGGGGACAGTGGCACTGCCACGCTGCTGCTGGCCGTGGGGACAGCGGTGGCGCTGGTGGCCTCGCGCTGGCCGGAGGGTGGCCGTGTCCTGGCCGGTCACTTTGTCACCGCGCTGGTGGCCGCGTCCCTGCTGGCGCTGGCCGCGCTCACGGCCAGTGTCACCGGCGCGGTGGCCGCGGCGTTGGTGGCACTCGGGGACGCGGTGGCGCCGTGGGCTGTCCCCTGGGTGAGGGTGGCGGCCAGCGTGGCACTGCTGGGGACACTGCGGAGCACGGTCCGGGCAGGACACCTGACACTGGGGTGCACCGGGGCAGGGCGGCACGGGGGCACTGGGACGGTGACACTGTGACACTGGGGTGGCACTGCTGGGGACACTGCGGGAGCACGGCCGGGCGGGGACAGCGGGGTGGTGACAGGGGTGGCACTGGGGTGGCACTGGGGTGTGACACTGCTGGGGACTGGGAGCAGGCTGCAGGGACAGCGGTGGTGACAGGGACACTGGGGTGGCACTGGGGTGACACTGGTGCACTGGGTGCAGGTGCACTGGGGGGGCAGGGGACCTGGGTGGTGACAGGGTGCACTGGGGTGACACTGGGAAGTGGGACACTGGGTGACAGGTGTGCACTGGGGGACACTGGGGTGGGGTGGTGACAGGGTGACACTGGGTGACACTGGGGTGGCACTGGGTGACACTGGGGTGGTGACAGTGGTGACCCTGGGGTGGTGACAGGGGTGACACTGGGGTCGCACTGGGTGACACTGGGTGACACTGGGATGGCACAGGGTGACACTGGGTGACACTGGGGTGGCACTGGGGTGGCACTGCTGGGGACACTGGGGTGGCACTGGGGTGACACTGGGATGGTGGCACTGAGGTGACACTGGGGCGACACTGGGGTGACACTGCGGGAGCAGAGCCAGGTGGGGACAGTGGTGACACTGGGGTGGCACTGGGGTGACAGTGGCACTGACAGCAGTGGTGGCACTGAGGTGACACTGGGATGACTCTGGGATGAAACTGGGGTGACACTGGGTGACACTGGGGGGTGGTGACACTGGGGTGGCACTGGGGTGGCACTGGGGTGACACTGGGGTGGCACTGGGTGACACTGGGGTCGCACTGGGTGACACTGGGTGACACTGGGGTGACACTGGGGTGGTGACAGGGGTGGCACTGGGTGGCACTGGGATGGTGGCACTGGGGTGACAGTAGCACTGACAGCAGTGGTGGCACTGAGGTGGCACTGGGTGACACTGGGGTGACACTGGGGTGACAGGATGGTGGCACTGGGGTGACAGTGGCACTGACAGCAGTGGTGACACTGGGGTGACACTGGGGTGGCACTGGGTGACCCTGGGGTGACACTGGGATGGTGACACTGGGGGGACACTGGGGTGACACTGGGGTGGTGACAGGGGTGGCACTGGGATGGTGGCACTGGGTGACACTGGGGTGACACTGGGATGGTGACACTGGGGTGGTGACACTGGGGTGACCAGTCCCTGCTGGTCCCACACTGGTTTATACTGGTCCATATCAGTCTGTACTGGTCCATACTGGGCCTTACTGGTCTATATACTGGTCTATTCTGGTCTATACTGGTCTATACTGGTTTATACTGGTTTTTACTGGTCTATACTGGTTTATACTGGTCCATACTGGTCCATACTGGCTCATATTGGTTTATACTGGTTTATACTGGTCCATACTGGTTTATACTGGTCCCATAATGGTCTATACTGGCCCCATACTGGGCCATACTGGTTTATAGTGACCCCATACTGGTCCATACTGGTTTATACTGCCCCATACTGGTCCATACTGGTTTTTTGTCCATACTGGTCCATACTGGTCCATTGTTCTATTGTGGTTTATAATGGTCCATACTGGTTTATACTGGTCCATACTGGTCTATACTAGTCCATACTGGTTTTTACTGGTCCATTCTGGTTTATACTGGTCCTTACTGGTTTATAGTGGTCCCATACTGGTCCCACTCTGGTCCATACTGGTTTATACTGGTTTCATACTGGTTTATACTGGTCCATAATTGTCCATACTGGCCCTTACTGGTTTATACTGGTTTATAATTGTCCATACTGGTCCTTACTGGTTTATAGTAGTCCCATACTGGTCCCACTCTAGTCCATACTGGTTTATAGTGGTCTCATACTGGTTTATACTGGTCCATACTGGTCATTACTGGTTTATAATGGTCCATACTGGTCCATACTGGTCCATACTTGTTTATAGTGGCCCCATACTGGTTCTTACTGGTCCCATACTGGTTTATAGTGGCTCCATACTGGTCACATACTGATCCCATACTGGTCCATACTGGTTTATACTGGTCCCATACTGGTTTATACTGGCCCCATACTGGTCCATACTGGTTTATACTGGTCCCATACTGGCCCATACTGGTTTATACTGGCCCCATACTGGTCCATACTGGTTTATACTGGTCCCATACTGGTTTATAGTGACCCCATACTGGTCCATACTGGTTTATAGTGGCCCCATACTGGTCCATACTGGCCCATACTGGTTTATACTGGTCCATACTGGTCCATACTGGTCCATACTGGTTTATACTGGCCCCATACTGGTCCATACTGGCCCATACTGGTTTATACTGGCCCTATACTGGTTCATACTGGTTTATAGTGACCCCATACTGGTCCGTACTGGTTTATACTGGTGGTCCCGAGCACCCCTCCCCCCGCCCAGGCCCCGCCCCTTCGGCCCCGCCCCCACCGCGCCCTCCTCCCATTGGCTGCACTCCAGTGACGTCACCAAGCCCCGCCCGGCGAGAGCGGCGGCGCTGCCGAAGAAGCGGCGGCGGCGCTGCTGCTGGAGGCGGGCGCGGATCCCGACGCGCCGCCCAAGAAGCGGCTGAGGGCGGCCGGGAGCGGCGGCGGCGCGGCCGAGGGGGCGGCGGGCAGCGTCAAGCTGGAGGAGCGGCTTTACTCCGTTCTCTGCTGCACCGTGTGCCTCGATCTGCCCAAGGCCTCCGTCTATCAGGTACGGGCCGGCCTGGGGACACGGGGACAGCGCGGGGACAGCGCGGGGACAGCGCGGGGACAGCGGGACAGGGCTGAGGTGGCACCGGGAGAGGCCCTGAGGGGATGGGGACACTCCCAGGGCAGCGACATGGCCTTGGGGACACCCCTTTGGTGGTACTGTCACCCCTTTGGTGGCACTGTCGCCTCCCACCTTGGGGACAGCCGCTGTCACCCTCAGGGGTTTTGTCACCTCCTGGGTCCCTGAGGCCACCAAATGTCACCTCAGGGCCACCAAACCCTATTTGGGCCACCAAACTCTCCTTGGGCCACCAAAGTCCCCTCAGGGGCCACCAAAGCATCTCAGGGGGTCCCTGTGCCTTCCTGGGCCACCAAAGTCCCTCTGGGGGCCACCAAAGTCCTCTCATGGCCACCAAAATGTCACCCTGTCCCATTCTGGGCCACCAAACTCCTGCCAGGGGCCACCAAACTCTCCTTGGGCCACTCAAGGTGCTCCAGTGGCCACCAAATGTCACCTCAGGGCCACCAAACCATCCCAGAGAGTCCCTGAGCCCTTCTGGGCCACCAACCCCCCCCTCAGTGGCCACCAAACCCTCCCTTGTCACCTCATGGCCACCAAACCCCCCCAGGGGCCACCAAAGTCCCCTCAGGGCCACCAAACTCCCCCCAGAATGTCCCTGTGCCCTCATGGGCCATTAAATTGTCCCAGTGGCCACCAAAAGTCCCCCAGGGGCCACCAAACACCCCCAGGGGGTCCCTGTGCCCTTCATGGCCACCAAACTCCACCAGTGGCCACCAAAGTCCCCTCAGTGGCCACCAAACCTCTCTTTGTCCCTTCAGGGCCACCAAACCCCCCAGGGGCCACCAAAGTCCCCTCAGGGCCACCAAAACCTCACCCTGTCCCATTCTGGGCCACCAAACTCTGCCAGGGGCTACCAAACCCTCTTTGGGCCACTCAAGGTGCTCCAGTGGCCACCAAATGTCACCTCAGGGCCACCAAACTCTCCTTGGGCCACTAAATTGTCCCAGTGGCCACCAAAGTGCCCTCAGGGCCACCAAACCCCCTGGGGCCACCAAACCCCCCCCTGGGGCCACCAAACCCCCCCAGGGGCCACCAAACCCCCCCTGGGGCCACCAAACCCCCCCAGGGGCCACCAAACCCCCCCCTGGGGCCACCAAACCCCCCCTGGGGCCACCAACCCCCCCCCGGGGCCACCAAACCCCCCTCAGTGGCCACCAAACCCCCCTCAGTGGCCACCAAACCCCCCCCAGGGCCACCAAACCCCCCCCAGGGGCCACCAAACCCCCCCAGGGGCCACCAAACCCCCCCAGGGGCCACCAAACCCCCCCTGGGGCCACCAAACCCCCCCCGGGGCCACCAAACCCCCCCCTGGGGCCACCAAACCCCCCCAGGGGCCACCAAACCCCCCCTGGGGCCACCAAACCCCCCCAGGGGCCACCAAACCCCAGGGGCCACCAAACCCGGGGCCACCAAACCCCTGGGGCCACCAAACCCTCAGGGGCCACCAAACCCCCCTGGGGCCACCAAACCCCAGGGGCCACCAAACCCCCCCCTGGGGCCACCAAACCCCCGGGGCCACCAAACCCCCCCTGGGGCCACCAAACCCCAGGGGCCACCAAACCCCCCCCAGGGGCCACCAAACCCCTGGGGCCACCAAACCCCTCAGGGGCCACCAAACCCCAGGGGCCACCAAACCCCCAGGCCACCAAACCCCAGGCCACCAAACCCCAGGCCACCAAACCCCAGGGGCCACCAACCCCCCAGGGCCACCAACCCCCCAGGGCCACCAAACCCCAGGGCCCCCAAACCCCCCCCAGGGGCCACCAAACCCCCCCTGGGGCCACCAAACCCCCTGGGGCCACCAAACCCCCCCTGGGGCCACCAAACCCCCCCAGCCCCCGGTAATTAATGAATGAATTAATTAATTGGGGAATGGATTAATTGGGTGATGAGGAAATTGGTTAATTGGGGAATTGAATCATTGATTTATTGGGGAATTGGTTAACTGGGGAATTGATTAATTGGGGAATTGAATAATTGCTTTATCGGGGAATTGATTAATTGGGGAATTGATTAATTGGGGAATTGAATCATTGATTTATCGGGGAATGAGTTAATTAGGCAATTGATTAATTGGGGAATTGGTTAATTGGGTGATGAGGAAATTGGTTAATTGGGGAATGGAATTATTGATTTATTGGGGAATTGGTTAATTGGGGAATGGATTAATTGGGTAATTGATTAATTGGGTCATTGAATCATTGATTTATTGGGGAATTGGTTAATTGGGGAATTAATTAATTGGGGAATTGAATCATTGATTTATTGGGGAATGAGTTAATTGGGGAATTGATTAATTGGGTGATGAGGAAATTGGTTAATTGGGGAATTGAATCATTGATTTATTGGGGAATTGGTTAATTGGGGAATTGATTAATTGGGTATTAGGGCATTGATTAATTGGGGAATTGAATCATTGATTTATCAGAGAATGAGTTAATTGGGGAATTGATTAATTGGGTCATTGGGTTATTAATTTGTTAATTACCTAGTTTGAGAATTGATTCATTGGGTAATAGGGACAGTGATTAATTGGGGAATTGAATCATTGATTTATTGGGGAATTGATTAATTGGATTTATTGGGGAATGACTTACTTGGTGAATTGATTAATTAGAGAATTGATTAATTGGGTCATTGAATCATTGATTTATTGGGGAAGTAGTTAATTGGGGAATTGATTAATTGGGTGATGAGGAAATTGGTTAATTGGGGAATGGAATCATTGATTTATCGGGGAATTGGTTAATTGGGGAATTGATTAATTGGGGAATTGATTAATTGGGTCATTGAATCATTGATTTATTGGGGGGGTGAGTTAATTGGGGAATTGATTAATTGGCTGATTGGGTCATTGGGTAATTAGATAATAGAGTAATTGATTAATTGGGTAATTGAATCATTGAATTATTGGGGAATTGATTAATTGGGGAATTGAATCATTGATTTATTGGGGAATGAGTTAATTGGGGAATTGATTAATTGGTTTATTGGGTAATTGGGTAATTGAATCATTGATTTATTGGGGAATGAGTTAATTGGGTCATTGATTAATTGGGTATTAGGGCATTGATTAATTGGGTCATTGAGTCATTGCTTTATCGGGGAATTGATTAATTGGGAAATTGATTAATTGGAGAATTGATTAATTGGGGAATTGAATCATTGATTTATTGGGGAATGAGTTAATTGGGGAATTGATTAATTGGGGAATTGAATCATTGATTTATTGGGGAATGAGTTAATTGGGGAATTGATTAATTGGGTGATGAGAGTATTGGTTAATTGGGGAATGGAATCATTGATTTATTGGGGAATTGGTTAATTGGGGAATTGATTAATTGGAGAATTGATTAATTGATTTATTGGGGAATTGGTTAATTGGGGAATTGATTAATTGGGGAATTGAATCATTGATTTATCAGGGAATTAGTTAATTGGGGAATTGATTAATTGGGTGATGAGGGCATTGGTTAATTGGGGAATGGAATCATTGATTTATTGGGGAATGAGTTAATTGAGGAATTGATTAATTGAGTTATTGGGTAATTTGTCAATTAATTAATTTGATAATTGGTTAATTGGGTAATAGGGACAGGGATTAATTGGATAATTGAATCATTGATTTATTGGGGAATTGGTTAATTGGGGAATTGATTAATTGGGTCATTGAGTGATTAGTTAATTGGGGAATTGATTAATTGGGTGATGAGGGCATTGGTTGATTGGGGAATTGGTTAATTGGGGAATTGATTAATTGGGTCATTGGGTTCTTAATTCGTTAATTACCTAATTTGATAATTGATTCATTGGGTAATAGGGACATTGATTAATTGGGGAATTGATTAATTGGGTCATTTTGTGATTAGTTAATTGGGGAATTGATTAATTGGCTGATTGGGTCATTGGGTAATTAGATAATAATTGATTAATTGGGTAATTGGATCATTGATTTATCAGGGAATTAGTTAATTGGCTAATTGATTAATTGGGGAATTGATTTATGGGGTAATTCATTAATTAACTGATTTGATAATTGATTAATTGGGAACTAGGGACATTGATTAATTGGATAATTGGTTAATTGGGTCACTGAGTAATTAGGTAATAGAGTAATTGTTTAATTGAGTCATTGGGTAATTCATTAATTAATTTGATAAGTGATTAATTGGGTAATAGAGACATTGATTAATTGGGTCATTGATTAATTGGGTAATTCGTTAATTAACTAATTTGATGAGTGATTAATTGAGTAATAGGAACATTGATTAATTGGGGAATTGGGTCATTGAGTAATTAGGTAATGAGTAATTGATTAATTGGGTAATTGTCTAATTGGGTAATTAACTCATTGTTTAATTTGGGAAGTAATTGGATAATTGCTGATTGGGTAATTAGCCAGTTAATGGGATAATTGATGAATTGGGTTATTGATTAATTGGTTAATGGAGAAATCGGGTAATTGATTAATTGGGTAATTAGTCATTGATTAATTGGGTAAATGGGGTAATTGGGTAATTCATTGGTTGAGTAATTAGTTAATTTGTTAATTAAGTGATTGATTAATTGGACAATTTATTAATTGGGTCATTGG
Organism: Muscicapa striata striata; assembly: GCA_030060385.1. NCBI lineage: Eukaryota > Metazoa > Chordata > Aves > Passeriformes > Muscicapidae > Muscicapa > Muscicapa striata. The sequence continues at coordinate 10,139 of JAREIS010001271.1, forward strand.
TTTATTGGTTTATTGGTAATATATTAATTAGGTAATTGCTTAATTAGGTCATTAGTCAGTTAAAGGGGTAATTGAATAAATGGGAAATTGATTAATTGGTTAAGTGATTCATGGATTGATTGGGTAATTAATTAATTGGTTAATTGAGTAATTGGTAGTTGATAAATTTGGTAATAACTTAATTGGAGAACTAGTTATTTGATTAATTGAGTAATTCATTAATTAGAAAATTGCTTAATAGCATAATTGGGTAATTTGTTAATTGAGTAATTGATGGATTAATTCAGGAACTGCAGAATTAATTAGTGAAGTGATTAATTGGGTAATTAATTAACTGGTGAAGTGATTAATTGGGTACTTGGCTCATTGATTAATTGCAGAATTGGTTAATTGGGTAATTGATTAATTGATTATTTGTGTCATTGATTCATTGATTACTTGGTGATTTGGGTTAATGATTAATTGGGTAATTTATTAATTGATTAATTCAGTGATTAGTTTAGTGTCTGACTGATTAATTAAGTAATTGGATCATTAATTAATTGGTTAATTGGTTAATTAAGAAATTGTCTAATTGGGTAATTACTCAATTGGATAATTAGATAATGGAGCCTGGAATTCCATTAATCAATTAATTGTTTAATTAATTAATTAATTAATTGGGTAATTGATTTCTTGAATCTTTGGTCCATTGATCCAGGGCTTAATTGATTAATTAATTAGTTAATTGATTAATTGTTCCAGGCCTTGATTGATTGGCTCCTCGACCCAGGGATTAATTTGTTAATTGCTTAATTGATTTCTTGGTTCATTGATTAATTAGTTCATCAATTAATTAGTTAAGTAGGTAATTAGTTACTTGATCCATTAATTACTTTTTTAATTGGGTAATTGATCCAGGCATTGATTAATTGATTAAATAGTTAATTGGGTGACTAATTCATTGATCCAGGCATTGATTAATTGATTAATTACTGAATTGATTAATTAGTTTTTTGATTATCAGTTAATGGATTAATTGGAAATTGGGCAATTGGTTAATTGATCCAGGAATTGATTAATTGATCCAGGAATTGATTAATTGGTCTTGGAGTTGATTAATTCCAGTTGATTAATTAAAGCTAGAATTAATTAATTAATTCCAGGGATTAATTAAATCCAGGATTAATTAAATCCAGGCTCAATTCTGAGATCAAATTAATTCCGGGATTAATTAAAGATGGAATTAATTAATTAATTCCAGGGATTAATTAAATCCAGGATTAATTAAATCCAGGCTTAATCCTGAGATCAAATTAATTCCGGGATTAATTAAAGATGGAATTAATTAATTAATTCCAGGGATTAATTAAATCCAGGATTAATTAAATCCAGGCTTAATCCTGAGATCAAATTAATTCCGGGATTAATTAAAGCTGGAATTAATTAATTAAATCCAGGATTAATTAAATCCAGGCTTAATCCTGAGATCAAATTAATTCCGGGATTAATTAAAGATGGAATTAATTAATTAATTCCAGGGATTAATTAAATCCAGGATTAATTAAATCCAGGCTTAATTGTGAGATCTAATTAATTCCGGGATTAATTCATCCTGGGATGGGGATTATTTAATTAAATCCGGGATTAATTAATTACGGGAGAGGATCAAACCTGGGATTAATTAATTTAATTAAATCTGGCCTTAATTACAATTAATTAAATTCGGGACTAATTAATCCCAGAATAAAATGAAATTTCAGACTAATTAATGCCAGGACAGGTTTTAATCCAGGGATTAATTTAATCCATCAATAATTAATTAAACCTGAGATTTAATGAATTAAATCTGCATTGATTAATTAATTAATCCTGGTTTAATTAATTTTTTTTGGGGGGGAGAAAATTCCCAAAATTTTTTTGACAATTCCCAAAAATTTATTTTATTTTATTTTATTTTTATTTTATTTTTATTTTATTTTATTTTATTTTTATTTTATTTTATTTTATTTTATTTTATTTTATTTTATTTTATTTTATTTTATTTTATTTTTATTTTATTTTATTTTATTTTACTTTATTTTATTTTATTTTATGTTTAATTTTATTTCATTTTAATTGAATTTTAATTAAATTTTAATTAATTTAATTTTTTTTTCCACCTTTCTCATCTCTTTTGATTTTTTTTTATTTTAAATTCCCAATTTTTTTTTGGGAAAATTTCCAAAATTTTTATTTTTTATTTTTTTTTTAAATCCCAACTTTTTTTTCTTTTCCCCCCAAATATTTTTTTTTAGAATTCCAATTTTTTTTTTTTTTTTTGGGAATTCCCATTTTTGGGATTTTTCTTTTTTTTTTTTTTTTTTTTTTTTATTCCCAATTTTTTTTAAAAATTCCAATTTTTTTTTTTTGTGGAATTTTTTTTTAAACTCCCATTTTTTCCATGGAATTCTCAATTTCATGGATTTTTTAAAATTATTTTTTAATTTTTTTATTTCTTTCCAATTTTTGAGATTTCTCTCCATTTTGGGGAAATTTTGATTTTGGGATTTTTTAGCATTTTTTTTTTTTTTTTTTCCTGGAATTCTCCTCAATGTCTTGGAATTATTTTCAACTTTTTGGGATTTTTGGGGATTTTTGGGATTTGGGATTTTTGGGATTTTTGGGGATTTTTTTGGGGATTTTGGGGATTTTGGGATTTTGGGATTTTTGGGATTTTTTTGGGATTTTTTGGGATTTTGGGATTTTTTTTGGGATTTTTTTGGGATTTTTGGGGATTTTTTTTTTGGGGATTTTTTTTGGGATTTTTGGGATTTTTTTGGATTTTTGGGATTTTTTGGATTTTTTGGGATTTTTTTGGGATTTTTGGATTTTTTTGGGATTTTTGGGATTTTGGGGGATTTTTTTTGGGATTTTTGGGATTTTTTGGGATTTTGGGATTTTTTTGGGATTTTTGGGATTTTTTTTTTGGGATTTTTGGGGATTTTGGGATTTTTTGGGATTTTGGGATTTTTTTGGGATTTTTTGGGATTTTTTGGGATTTTTGGGATTTTTTTTGGGATTTTTTGGGATTTTTTTTGGGGATTTTGGGATTTTTGGGATTTTGGGATTTTTGGGATTTTGGGATTTTTGGGATTTTTTGGGATTTTGGGATTTTGGGATTTTGGGATTTTGGGAATTTTTGGGATTTTGGGGATTTTGGGATTTTTGGGATTTTTTGGGGATTTTGGGATTTTTGGGATTTTGGGATTTTGGGATTTTTGGGATTTTTTGGGATTTTTTTTGGGATTTTTTTTTGGGATTTTGGGGATTTTTTGGGATTTTTTTGGGATTTTTTGGGATTTTTGGGATTTTGGGATTTTTTGGGGATTTTGGGATTTTGGGTTTTTGGGATTTTTGGATTTTGGGATTTTGGGATTTTGGGATTTTTTGGGATTTTGGGATTTTGGGATGGATTCTCTCAATTTCTCCAATTCCTTTTTTATTTATTATTTTTTGGATTTGGGGATTTTCTCATTTATTTGGAATTCTCAAATTTTTGAATTCTCTGGATTTTTTGGATTCCATTTTTTTTATTTTTAATTTCTCTATTTTGGAATTCTCATTTTTGGGAATTTCTATTTTTTAATTCCAATTTTTGAATTCTTCCCATTTTAATATTTTTTAATTTTTTGTTTAATTTGTTGCAGGGTCTCTCAAATTTTCTCTGGATTCAAATTTAAGGAATTTTAAATTTCTCTCAAATTGAGGAAAAAAAAAAAAGGAAAAAAAAAAATTAAAGATAGGAAAAAAATAGGAAAAATGAAAAAAATGGAAAAAATGGGGGAAAAGGGAAAAATGGGAAAAAATGGAAAAATGGGGAAAAATGGGAAAAAATGGAAAAAATCGAAAAAAATTGAAAAAATAGTAAAAAAATGGGGAAAAATGGGAAAATTTGGGGGAAATCAGGAAAAGTTGGGAAAATGGAAAAAATGGGAAAAATGGGAAAAGAATGGGAAAAAAAGGGAAAAATGGGAAAATGGGGGAAAAAATGGGGAAAAAGGGAAAAAAGGGAAAAAAAAAAAGGGGAAAATGGGAAAAAGTAGAAAAAATGAAAAAATATGAGAAAAATCGGAAAAAAATTGAAAAAAGGGGAAAAAAATGGGAAAAAAATAGGAAAAAAAATTGAAAAAATGTGAAGAAAAATCGAAAAAAAAAAAGGATAAAAAAGGAAAATAATGGGAAAAAATCAGAAAAAAAAGGGAAAAATTATGAAAAAAAATCGGGAAAAAACTGGAAAAAATAGGGAAAAAAATCCGAAAAAAATCGGAAAAAATTGGGAAAAAAAGAGGAAAAAATACGAAAGAAATATTTAAAAAATCGGAAGAAAATGGGAAAAAATATGAAAAAATCGGAAAATAATATTTTAAAAATCCAGAAAAAAATCAGAAAAAAATCGCAAAAAAATGGGAAAAAATCGGAAAAAAAAGGGAAAAAAACAGGAAAAAAATATGAAAAAATGGGAAAAAAAAGGAAATAAAAGGAAAAAATGGGAAAAAAATAGAAAAAAATAGGAAAAAAAGGGAAAAAAAAGTGAAAAAATAGGAAAAAAAAGGAAAAAATAGGAAAAAGAAGGGAAAAAAATAGGAAAAAATATGAAAAAATGGGGAAAATGGAAAAATCAAAATGGGAAAAATCAGAAAAAAATAGAAAAAATGGGAAAAAAAGTGAAAAATAGGAAAAAAATGGGGAAAAATCAGAAAAAATATATGGGGAAAAATGGAAAAATAGGAAAAAATGGGAAAAAATTAGAAAAAAATAGGGAAAAAACTGGGAAAAAATAGGAAAAAATAGGAAAAAAATAAAAAAATGGAGACAAAATTAGGAAAAATAGGAAAAATGGGAAAAATGGGAAAAATAGGAAAAAATAGGAAAAAATAGGAAAAATATGAAAAAATGGAAAAATAGGAAAAAATGAAAAATCAGAAAAATAGAAAAAATGGAAAAATAGAAAAATAGGAAAATAAAAAATAGAAAAAATGAAAAAAGAAAAATAGGAAAAATGGAAAAAATTGGAAAACGAAAAATGGAAAAATTGAAAATGAAAAATAGAAATAGAAAAAGGAAAATAGGTGGGATGAAAAATTTGGAAAATGGGAAAAATGGAAAAATAGAAAAATGGAAAAATAGAAAAATAGGAAAAATGGGAAAAATAAGAAAAAAATGGGAAAAAAATAGGAAAAAAAAAGAAAAAATGGGAAAAAAAGGAAATAAAAGGAAAAATAGGGAAAAAGGGAAAAATAGGAAAAATAGAAAAATGGAAAAATGGGAAAAATGGAAAAATAGAAAAAATCAGGAAAAATATGGAAAAATGGGAAAAGGAAAAATCAGGGAAAAATGGGAAAAAAAATAGGAAAAAAATATGAAAAAAATGGGAAAAAAATGGCAAAAAATCGGAAATAATGGGGAAAAAATGGGAATAAATGAAATTAAAAAATTTTTTTGTTTTTCAGTGCACCAACGGGCACCTGATGTGTGCTGGGTGTTTCATCCACCTGCTGGCAGAGTCGAGGCTGAAGGAGGGGGAAAAATAGGAAAAAAATAGGAAAAATGGGAAAAAAATATGAAAAAATGGGAAAAAATGGGGAAAAAATCAGAAAAAAATATGGAAAAAATAGGAAAAAAATAGGAAAAAAATAGGAAAAAATTATGAAAAAAATGGGAAAAAAATATGAAAAAAATGGGAAAAAATAGGAAAAAATAGGAAAAAAATAGGAAAAAATGGAAAAAATATGAAAAAAGTGAAAAAAAATACAGGAAAAAAATGCAGGAAAAATAGGAAAAAAATGGGAAAAAAATAGGAAACGGAAAAAATGGGAAAAAAATAGAAAAAAATAGGAAAAAGTGAAAAAAAAGGAAAAAAATTGGGGAAAAAATCAGAAAAAAATATGGGAAAAAATAGGAAAAACAGGAAAAATTAGGAAAAAATCAGAAAAAAATAGGAAAAAAATGGGGAAAAAAAGAAAAAATGGGAAAAAAAAATAGGAAAAAATTAGTAAAAAATGGGAAAAAAAAATAGAAAAAAATAGGAAAAAAAATGAAAAAAAGTGAAAAAAATGGGGGCTGAGTGCGGCTTCTGTGAACGCCAGTTCCCCAGGTCCCTGCTGGAGAGGCACCAGAAGGAGGAGTGCCAGGATAGGTGAGGCTCTGGGATTTTTTTGGGATTTTGGGGATTTTTTGGGAATTTTTTGGAATTTTTTCGGATTTTTTTTTTATTTTTTGCGGCTTTTTTTCGGTTTCGCGCCAAAAAAATCGTCGAGTTTCTTCTTGGAGTAACACCTGAAGATTGGGGTTTTTTTTGGGAATTGATTTATTGGGATTTATTGGGGCTTTTTGGGGGATTGATTTGGAATTTTTTGGGGATTTTTTTAGAATTTTTTTGGGATTTTTTTTGGGGATTTTATTGAGTGAGTTTTGAAAGTTTCGCGCCTAAAATTGTTGAGGTTCTTGCAGAGACACGAGAAGGGGGAGAGTCAGGATTGGTGAGGAATTTGGGGATTTTTTGGGGATTTTTTGGGGATGTTTTTGGGATTTTTGGGGGATTTTATGGGGATTTTTTTGGGGGGTTTTTTGGGATTTTTTTTGATTTTTTTCGGATTTTTTTTTATTTTTTGCGGGTTTTTTCGGTTTCGCGCCAAAAAAATAATGGAGTTTCTTCTTGGAGTAACACCTGAAGGTTGGTTTTTTTTTTGGTAATTGATTTATTGGGGTTTTTTGGGGTTTTTTGGAATTTATTTGGGGATTTATTTGGGATTTTTTGGAATTTTTGGGGGATTTTTTTCGGATTTTTTTTGAATTTTTTTTGGGTTTTATTGTGTCGTTTTTGAGGTTTCGCGCCTAAAATTGTTGAGGTTCTTGCAGAAAGATCAGTAGGAGGAGAGTCAGGATTGGTGAGGAAATTTGGGAATTTTTGGGGGATTTTTTGGGGATTTTTCTGGGATTTTTTGGGGATTTTTGGGGGATTTTTTGGGATTTTTTTGGGAATTTTTTGGGATTTTTTGGAAATTTTTTTGAATTTTTTGGGATTTTTTTTTTATTTTTTGGGAGTTTTTTTCGGTTTCGCGCCAAAAAAATCGTTGAGTTTCTTCTTGGAGTAACACCTGAAGATTGGGGTTTTTTTTAGTAATTGATTTATTGGGATTTATTGGGGTTTTTTGGGGGATTGATTTGGGATTTTTTGGGGATTTTTTTAGAATTTTTGGGATTTTTTGGGGATTTTATTGAGTGAGTTTTGAAAGTTTCGCGCCTAAAATTGTTGAGGTTCTTGCAGAGACACGAGAAGGGGGAGAGTCAGGATTGGTGAGGAATTTGGGGATTTTTTTGAGGATTTTTCTGTGGTTTTTTTGGGATTTTTGGGGGATTTTTTGGGATTTTTTGGGGGATTTTTTTGGGGATTTTTTGGGGATTTTTTTGGGAGTATTTTGGCCATTTTGCCCCAAAGGCAGTGAGCGAGCTGCCGGCTGAGTGCGGCTTCTGTGCACGCCAGTTCCCCAGGTCCCTGCTGGAGAGGCACCAGAAGGAGGAGTGCCAGGATAGGTGAGGCTCTGGGATTCTTTTTGGGAATTTTTTGGGGATTTTTTGGGAATTTTTTTGAATTTTTTCGGATTTTTTTTGGATTTTTTGCGGGTTTTTATCGGTTTCGTGTCAAAAAAATCGTCGAGTTTCTTCTTGGAGTAACACTTGAAGATTGGGGTTTTTTTTGGTAATTGATTTGTTGGGTTTTTTGGAATTTATTTGGGGATTTATTTGGGATTTTTTGGAATTTTTGGGGGATTTTTTAGAATTTTTTTGGGATTTTTTTTGGGATTTTATTGAGTGGTTTTTGAAAGTTTCGCGCCTAAAATTGTTGAGGTTCTTGCAGAAAGATCAGTAGGAGAAGAGTCAGGATTGGTGAGGAAATTTGGGGATTTTTTGGGGATTTTTTGTGGATTTTTTGGGGATTTTTTGGGGATTTTTTCGGATTTTTTTGGAATTTTTTTGTAATTTTTTTTGGATTTTTTTTTTTATTTTTTGCGGCATTTTTTCGGTTTCGCGCCAAAAAAATCGTTGAGTTTCTTCTTGGAGTAACACCCGAAGGTTGGTTGTTTTTTTTTTGGGAATTGATTTATTGGGATTTATTGGGGTTTTTGGGGGGATTTTTTGGGATTTTTTTGGAATTTTTTGGGATTTTTTTCAGATTTTTTTGGGATTTTTTTTGGATTTTATTGAGTGGTTTTTGGAGGTTTCGCGCCTAAAATTGTTGAGGTTCTTGCAGAAAGATCAGTAGGAGGAGAGTCAGGATTGGTGAGGAAATTTGGGGATTTTTGGGGGATTTTTTGTGGATTTTTCTGGGAATTTTGTGGGAATTTTTGGGGGATTTTTTGGGGTTTCTTGGGATTTTTTTGGGAATTTTTTGGAATTTTTTCGAATTTTTTTTTATTTTTTGCGGCTTTTTTTCAGTTTCGCGCCAAAAAAATCGTTGACTTTCTTCTTGGAGTAACACCTGAAGATTGGGGTTTTTTTTGGTAATTGATTTATTGGGGTTTTTTGGGGATTTTTGGGGGGTTTTTTGGGATTCTTTTGGAATTTTTTGGGGATTTTTTTAGAATTTTTTGGGGGATTTTTTTTGGGATTTTATTGAGTGAGTTTTGAAAGTTTCGCGCCTAAAATTGTTGAGGTTCTTGCAGAGACGCGAGAAGGGGGAGAGTCAGGATTGGTGAGGAATTTGGGGATTTTTCTGGGATTTTTTGGGATTTTTTTTGGGAATTTTTTGGGGATTTTTGGGGGATTTTATGGGGATTTTTTTGGGGGGTTTTTTGGGATTTTTTGGAATTTTTTCGGATTTTTTTTTGATTTTTTGCAGTTTTTTTTCGGTTTCGCGCCAAAAAAATCGTTGAGTTTCTTCTTGGAGAAACACCTGAAGGTTGGTTTTTTTTGGGAATTGATTTATTGGGATTTATAGGGGTTTTTTGGAATTTATTTGGGGATTTATTTGGGATTTTTTGGAATTTTTGGGGATTTTTTTAGAATTTTTTTGGGGATTTTTTTTGGGATTTTATTGAGTGAGTTTTGAAAGTTTCGCGCCTAAAATTGTTGAGGTTCTTGCAGAAAGATCAGTAGGAGGAGAGTCAGGATTGGTGAGGAAATTTGGGGATTTTGGGGGATTTTTGGGGATTTTTCTGGGATTTTGGGGATTTTTTGAGATTTTTTGGGAATTTTTGGGGATTTTTTGGGAATTTTTTGGAATTTTTTCGAATTTTTTTATTTTTGCGGCTTTTTTTCGGTTTCGCGCCAAAAAAATAATGGAGTTTCTTCTTGGAGTAACACTTGGAGATTGGGGTTTTTTTTTGGGAATTGATTTATTGGGATTTATTGGGGTTTTTGGGGGATTTTTGGGGGGTTTTTTGGGATTTTTTGGGGATTTTTGGGGATTTTTTTTCAGAATTTTTTGGGGTTTTTTTTGGTTTTTATTGAGTCGTTTTTGGAGGTTTCGCGCCTAAAATTGTTGAGGTTCTTGCAGAAAGATCAGTAGGAGGAGAGTCAGGATTGGTGAGGAAATTTGGAGATTTTTTGTGGATTTTTTGTGGATTTTTTGGGAATTTTTTGGGAATTTTTTTGGGAATTTTTTGGGGATTTTTTGGGGATTTTTTTTAGAATTTTTTGGAATTTTTTCGGATTTTTTTTTTATTTTTTGCGGCTTTTTTTCGGTTTCGCGCCCAAAAAATCGTTGAGTTTCTTCTTGGAGTAACACTTGAAGGTTGGGGTTTTTTTGGGAATTGATTTATTGGGATTTATTGGGGTTTTTTGAATTTATTTGGGGATTTATTTGGGATTTTTTGGGATTTTTGGGGGATTATTTAGAATTTTTTTGGGATTTTTTTGGGATTTTATTGAGTCGTTTTGGAAGTTTTGCACCTAAAATTGTTGAGGTTTTTGGAGATGGATTAAAAGGAGGAGAGTCAGGATTGGTGAGGAAATTTGGGGATTTTTCTGGGATTTTTTGGGAATTTTTGGGAATTTTTTGGGATTTTTTTCAGATTTTTTGGGGGATTTTTTGGGGGATTTTTTAGGATTTTATGGGAGATTTTCGGGGATTTTTTGGAGATTTTTTGGGATTTTTTTTTAGATTTTTTTTAGAATTTTTTTGGGATTTTTTGGGATTTTTTTGGGATTTTTTGGGATTTTATGGGGGATTTTTTGGGGGATTTTTTTGGGATTTCTTTGGAATTTTTTGGGATTTCTTTGCATTTTTTGGGGATTTTTGGGGGATTTTTTTGGATTTTTGGGGATTTCTTTGCATTTTTTCGGGGATTTCTTTGGGATTTCTTTGGGATTTCTTTGGATTTTTCGGGGATTTTTTTGGGATTTTTTTGGGGTTTTTTTGGGATATTTTGGGTATTTTTGGGGGGAATTTTTGGGGGAATTTTTTGGTTTTTTTGGGATTTTGGGGGATTTTTTTGGGATTTCTTTGGATTTTTTTGGGATTTTTGGGGGATTTTTTCGGATTTTTAGGGGATTTTTTGGAATTTTTTGGAATTTTTAGGAGGGTTTTTTTACAGTTATTTTGGAATTTTTGGGAATTTTCTTTTTAATTTTTTTTTTTTTTTAGAATTTTTGGGATTTAAGAAAAAAATTTTTTTGGAATTTTTGGGAATTTTCTTTTAAATTTTTTTTTTAATTTTTAGGAATTTTTAAAAAAATTTTTTAGAGATTTTGGGGAATTTTTATTTTTTAACTTTTTGGAATTTTTAGGAATTTTTAAAAGCTTTTTATAATTTTTAGGATTTTTTTTTTTCGGGTATTTTTAGGAATTTTTAAAAAATTTTTTTTAGAAAATTGGTAATTTTTTTTAGATTTTTTTTTATATTTTTAGGACCTTTTTTATTTTATTTTTGGGCATTTTGGGGATTTTTTTGGGACATTTTGGTGATTTTGTACCTAAAGGCAATGAGGGAGCTCCTCCTAAAATCCCCCAATTTTCCCCATTTTTTCCCCAAAATCCCCAAATTTCCCCCAAAATTCTCATTTTCTCCCCAACACCCCCAAAAATCCCCATTTTGCCTCCAAAATCCTCATTTTTTCCCCCTCAAATCCCCCAAAAAACCCTTTTTTTCCCCAAATCCCCATTTTTCCCTAAAAATCTCAATTTTTTTCCCCGAATTTCCCCATTTTATTCCCCCCCAAATTTCCCCATTTTTCCCCCAAAATCTCGATTTTTTTCCCCAAAAATCCCCAAATTTTTCCCTCCGACACCCCCAAAATCTCAGGTTTTTTTCCCCCAAATTTCCCAATTTTTCCCCTAAAATCTCCATTTTTTCCTCCCAAATTTCCTGATTTTTTCCCCTAAAATCTCCATTTTTTCCCCATTTTTCCCACCCCCAAAATCTCAGGTTTTTTTCCCCCCAATCCCCATTTTTCCCCAAAAATCTCCAAATTTTCCCCACAACACCCTTAAAATCTCCATTTCTTTCTCCAAAATTTCCCCATTTTTTTCCCCTAAAATTCCCATTTTTTCCCCCAAATTTTCCATGTTTTCCCCCATTTTCCCCTCAAAAATCCCCATTTTTCCCTAAAATCTCCATTTTTTTCCACATTTTTCCCTCAACACCCCCAAAATCTCAATTTTTTCCCCCCGAAAATCCCCAAATTTTTCCCTCCAACAACCCCAAAATCTCACTTTTTTTCCCCCAAATTTCCCCATTTTTTCCCCTAAAATTTTCATTTTTCCCCCAAAATCTCATGTTTTTTTCCTCCAAATTTCCGTTTTTCCCCCAAAATCCCCATTTTTCCCTGAAAATCTCCATTTTTCCCCCATTTTCCCTCCAACACCCCCAAAATCTCAATTTTTCCGCCATTTTTCCCTCCGACACTCCAAAATCTCGGGGTTTTTTTTCCCCAAATTTCCCCGTTTTTTCCCCAAAAATCCCCAATTTTTTCCCTCCAACACCCCCAAAATCTCAGGTTTTTTTCCCCAAATTTCCCCATTTTTTCCCCAAAAATTCCCCAATTTTCCCCTAACACCCCCAAAATCTCCATTTTCCCCAAATTTCCCCATTTTTTCCCACATATTTCCCCCAAATCCCCTTTTTCTCTCCCCAAATTTCCCCATTTTCCCCTAAAATCTCCATTTTTTCCTCCCAAATTTCCCCATTTTTCCCCCCAAAATCTCAGGTTTTTTCCCCCATTTTCCCCTCCAACACCCCCAAAATCTCGTGGTTTTTTTCCCCAAATTTCCCCATTTTTCCCCAAAAATCCCCAATTTTTTCCCTCCAACACCCCAAAAATCTCAAGTTTTTTTTCCCAAATTTCCCCATTTTTTTTCCCCCCATTTTTCCCCCCAAAATCTCTTTTTTTTTCCCCTAAAATCTCCATTTTTCCCCCCCCCTGTTCTTTCAGGGTGACACAGTGCCGGTACAAGCTCCCCCTGTCTCTGACTGTTCCCTCAGGGTGACACAGTGCCGGTACAAGCTCCCCCTGTCTCTGACTGTTCCGTCAGGGTGACACAGTGCCGGTACAAGCTCCCCCTGTCTCTGACTGTTCCTCAGGGTGACACAGTGCCGGTACAAGCTCCCCCTGTCTCTGACTGTTCCTCAGGGTGACACAGTGCCGGTACAAGCTCCGCCTGTCTCTGACTGTTCTGTCAGGGTGACACAGTGCGGTACAAGCTCCCCTGTCTCTGACTGTTCCCTCAGGGTGACACAGTGCCGGTACAAGCTCCGCCTGTCTCTGACTGTTCCCTCAGGGTGACACAGTGCCGGTACAAGCTCCCCTGTCTCTGACTGTTCCCTCAGGGTGACACAGTGCCGGTACAAGCTCCCCCTGTCTCTGACTGTTCTGTCAGGGTGACACAGTGCCGGTACAAGCTCCCCCTGTCTCTGACTGTTCTGTCAGGGTGACACAGTGCCGGTACAAGCTCCCCCTGTCTCTGACTGTTCCCTCAGGGTGACACAGTGCCGGTACAAGCTCCCCCTGTCTCTGACTGTTCCCTCAGGGTGACACAGTGCCGGTACAAGCTCCTCCTGTCTCTGACTGTGCTGTCAGGGTGACACAGTGCCGGTACAAGCTCCCCCTGTCTCTGACTGTTCCCTCAGGGTGACACAGTGCCGGGTACAAGCTCCCCCTGTCTCTGACTGTTCTTTCAGGGTGACACAGTGCCGGTACAAGCTCCCCTGTCTCTGACTGTTCCCTCAGGGTGACACAGTGCGGTACAAGCTCCCCTGTCTCTGAGTGTTCCCTCAGGGTGACACAGTGCGGTACAAGCTCCCCTGTCTCTGACTGTTCCCTCAGGGTGACACAGTGCCGGTACAAGCTCCCCCTGTCTCTGACTGTTCTGTCAGGGTGACACAGTGCCGGTACAAGCTCCCCCTGTCTCTGACTGTTCCTCAGGGTGACACAGTGCCGGTACAAGCTCCCCCTGTCTCTGACTGTTCTGTCAGGGTGACACAGTGCGGTACAAGCCCCCTGTCTCTGACTGTTCTGTCAGGGTGACACAGTGCCGGTACAAGCTCCCCTGTCTCTGACTGTTCTTTCAGGGTGACACAGTGCCGGTATAAGCTCCCCTGTCTCTGACTGTTCCCTCAGGGTGACACAGTGCCAGTACAAGCTCCCCCTGTCTCTGACTGTTCCTCAGGGTGACACAGTGCGGTACAAGCTCCCCTGTCTCTGACTGTTCTTTCAGGGTGACACAGTGCGGTACAAGCTCCCCCTGTCTCTGACTGTTCTGTCAGGGTGACACAGTGACACAGTGGTACAAGCTCCCCCTGTCTCTGACTGTTCCTCAGGGTGACACAGTGCCGGTACAAGCTCCCCTGTCTCTGACTGTTCTCAGGGTGACACAGTGCCGGTACAAGCTCCCCCTGTCTCTGACTGTTCCCTCAGGGTGACACAGTGCCGGTACAAGCTCCCCCTGTCTCTGACTGTTCCCTCAGGGTGACACAGTGCCCGGTACAAGCTCCCCCTGTCTCTGACTGTTCTTTCAGGGTGACACAGTGCGGTACAAGCTCCCCTGTCTCTGACTGTTCCCTCAGGGTGACACAGTGCCGGTACAAGCTCCCCTGTCTCTGACTGTTCCCTCAGGGTGACACAGTGCAGGGTACAAGCTCCCCCTGTCTCTGACTGTTCCCTCAGGGTGACACAGTGCCGGTACAAGCTCCCCTGTCTCTGACTGTTCTGTCAGGGTGACACAGTGCCGGTACAAGCTCCCCTGTCTCTGACTGTTCCTCAGGGTGACACAGTGCGGTACAAGCTCCCCCTGTCTCTGACTGTTCCCTCAGGGTGACACAGTGCGGTACAAGCTCCCCTGTCTCTGACTGTTCCCTCAGGGTGACACAGTGCCGGTACAAGCTCCCCCTGTCTCTGACTGTTCCTCAGGGTGACACAGTGCCGGTACAAGCTCCCCCTGTCTCTGACTGTTCTTTCAGGGTGACACAGTGCCGGTACAAGCTCCCCCTGTCTCTGACTGTTCTGTCAGGGTGACACAGTGCCGGTACAAGCTCCCCTGTCTCTGACTGTTCCCTCAGGGTGACACAGTGCCGGTACAAGCTCCCCCTGTCTCTGACTGTTCTTTCAGGGTGACACAGTGCCGGTACAAGCTCCCCTGTCTCTGACTGTTCTGTCAGGGTGACACAGTGCCGGTACAAGCTCCCCCTGTCTCTGACTGTTCTGTCAGGGTGACACAGTGCGGTACAAGCTCCCCCTGTCTCTGACTGTTCTTTCAGGGTGACACAGTGCCGGTACAAGCTCCCCCTGTCTCTGACTGTTCCCTCAGGGTGACACAGTGCCGGTACAAGCTCCGCCTGTCTCTGACTGTTCCCTCAGGGTGACACAGTGCCGGTACAAGCTCCCCTGTCTCTGACTGTTCTGTCAGGGTGACACAGTGCGGTACAAGCTCCCCTGTCTCTGACTGTTCTGTCAGGGTGACACAGTGCCGGTACAAGCTCCCCCTGTCTCTGACTGTTCTTTCAGGGTGACACAGTGCCGGTACAAGCTCCCCCTGTCTCTGACTGTTCCTCAGGGTGACACAGTGCGGTACAAGCTCCCCTGTCTCTGACTGTTCTGTCAGGGTGACACAGTGCAAGCTCCCCTGTCTCAAGCTCAGGGTGACACCCCTGTCTCTGACTGTTCTGTCAGGGTGACACAGTGCCGGTACAAGCTCCCCTGTCTCTGACTGTTCTTTCAGGGTGACACAGTGCCGGTACAAGCTCTCCCTGTCTCTGACTGTTCTGTCAGGGTGACACAGTGCCGGTACAAGCTCCCCCTGTCTCTGACTGTTCTTTCAGGGTGACACAGTGCCGGTACAAGCTCCCCCTGTCTCTGACTGTTCTTTCAGGGTGACACAGTGCCGGTACAAGCTCCCCCTGTCTCTGACTGTTCTGTCAGGGTGACACAGTGCCGGTACAAGCTCCCCCTGTCTCTGACTGTTCCTCAGGGTGACACAGTGCCGGTACAAGCTCCCCCTGTCTCTGACTGTTCCTCAGGGTGACACAGTGCGGTACAAGCTCCCCTGTCTCTGACTGTTCCTCAGGGTGACACAGTGCCGGTACAAGCTCCCCTGTCTCTGACTGTTCTGTCAGGGTGACACAGTGCCGGTACAAGCTCCCCCTGTCTCTGACTGTTCTGTCAGGGTGACACAGTGCCGGTACAAGCTCCCCCTGTCTCTGACTGTTCCTCAGGGTGACACAGTGCGGTACAAGCTCCCCTGTCTCTGACTGTTCTTTCAGGGTGACACAGTGCGGTACAAGCTCCCCTGTCTCTGACTGTTCTTTCAGGGTGACACAGTGCCGGTACAAGCTCCCCTGTCTCTGACTGTTCCTCAGGGTGACACAGTGCCGGTACAAGCTCCCTGTCTCTGACTGTTTCCCTCAGGGGTGACACAGTGCCGGTACAAGCTCCCCTGTCTCTGACTGTTCTTTCAGGGTGACACAGTGCGGTACAAGCCCCCTGTCTCTGACTGTTCTGTCAGGGTGACACAGTGCGGGCAAGCTCCCCCCTGTCTCTGACTGTTCCTCAGGGTGACACAGTGCCAGTACAAGCTCCCCTGTCTCTGACTGTTCTGTCAGGTGACACAGTGCCTACAAGCTCCCTGTCTCTGACTGTTCTTTGAGGGTGACACAGTGCCGGTACAAGCTCCCCCTGTCTCTGACTGTTCCCTCAGGGTGACACAGTGCTCAAGCTCCCCTGTCTCTGACTGTTCTTTCAGGGTGACACAGTGCGGTACAAAGCTCCGCCTGGTGACTGTTCCTCAGGGTGACACAGTGGTACAAGCTCGCCTGTCTCTGACTGTTCCCTCTGGGTGACACAGTGCCGGTACAAGCTCCGCCTGTCTCTGACTGTTCCCTCAGGGTGACACGGTACAAGCTCCGCCTGTCTCTGACTGTTCCCTCTGGGTGACACAGTGTCTCTGACTGTTCCCAAGCTCCGTACAAACTCCCTGTCTCTGACTGTTCCCTCAGGGTGACACAGTGCCGGTACAAGCTCCCCTGTCTCTGACTGTTCCTCAGGGTGACACAGTGCCGGTACAAGCTCCGCCTGTCTCTGACTGTTCCCTCAGGGTGACACAGTGCCGGTACAAGCTCCGCCTGTCTCTGACTGTTCCCTCAGGGTGACACAGTGCCGGTACAAGCTCCCCCTGTCTCTGACTGTTCCTCAGGGTGACACAGTGCCGGTACAAGCTCCCCTGTCTCTGACTGTTGTTTCAGGGTGACACAGTGCGGTACAAGCTCCCCTGTCTCTGACTGTTCTTTCAGGGTGACACAGTGCCGGTACAAGCTCCCCTGTCTCTGACTGTTCCTCAGGGTGACACAGTGCCGTACAAGCTCCCCCTGTCTCTGACTGTTCTGTCAGGGTGACACAGTGCGGTACAAGCTCCCCTGTCTCTGACTGTTCTCAGGGTGACACAGTGCAGTACAAGCTCCCCTGTCTCTGACTGTTCTGTCAGGGTGACACAGTGCCGGTACAAGCTCCCCTGTCTCTGACTGTTCCCTCAGGGTGACACAGTGCCGGTACAAGCTCCCCTGTCTCTGACTGTTCCCTCAGGGTGACACAGTGCGGTACAAGCTCCCCTGTCTCTGACTGTTCCCTCAGGGTGACACAGTGCCGGTACAAGCTCCCCCTGTCTCTGACTGTTCCCTCAGGGTGACACAGTGCCGGTACAAGCTCCCCCTGTCTCTGACTGTTCCCTCAGGGTGACACAGTGCCGGTACAAGCTCCCCCTGTCTCTGACTGTTCTTTCAGGGTGACACAGTGCCGGTACAAGCTCCCCTGTCTCTGACTGTTCCCTCAGGGTGACACAGTGCCGGTACAAGCTCCCCTGTCTCTGACTGTTCCTCAGGGTGACACAGTGCGGGTACAAGCTCCCCCTGTCTCTGACTGTTCCCTCAGGGTGACACAGTGCCGGGTACAAGCTCCCCCTGTCTCTGACTGTTCCCTCAGGGTGACACAGTGCGGTACAAGCTCCCCCTGTCTCTGACTGTTCCTCAGGGTGACACAGTGCCGGTACAAGCTCCCCTGTCTCCTGACTGTTCCCTCAGGGTGACACAGTGCGGTACAAGCTCCCCTGTCTCTGACTGTTCCTCAGGGTGACACAGTGCGGTACAAGCTCCCCTGTCTCTGACTGTTCCTCAGGGTGACACAGTGCGGTACAAGCTCCCCTGTCTCTGACTGTTCCCTCAGGGTGACACAGTGCGGTACAAGCTCCCCCTGTCTCTGACTGTTCTGTCAGGGTGACACAGTGCCGGTACAAGCTCCCCCTGTCTCTGACTGTTCTGTCAGGGTGACACAGTGCGGTACAAGCTCCCCCTGTCTCTGACTGTTCCCTCAGGGTGACACAGTGCCGGTACAAGCTCCCCTGTCTCTGACTGTTCCCTCAGGGTGACACAGTGCCGGTACAAGCTCCCCTGTCTCTGACTGTTCCCTCAGGGTGACACAGTGCCGGTACAAGCTCCCCCTGTCTCTGACTGTTCCGTCAGGGTGACACAGTGCAGTACAAGCTCCCCTGTCTCTGACTGTTCCTCAGGGTGACACAGTGCCGGTACAAGCTCCCCCTGTCTCTGACTGTTCCCTCAGGGTGACACAGTGCCGGTACAAGCTCCCCTGTCTCTGACTGTTCCCTCAGGGTGACACAGTGCGGTACAAGCTCCCCCTGTCTCTGACTGTTCTTTCAGGGTGACACAGTGCGGTACAAGCTCCCCCTGTCTCTGACTGTTCTGTCAGGGTGACACAGTGCCGGTACAAGCTCCCCTGTCTCTGACTGTTCTGTCAGGGTGACACAGTGCGGTACAAGCTCCCCTGTCTCTGACTGTTCCTCAGGGTGACACAGTGCGGTACAAGCTCCCCCTGTCTCTGACTGTTCTTTCAGGGTGACACAGTGCGGTACAAGCGCATTGGCTGCCTGGCAGGGCTCCTTTCACGAGCTCTCCGTGCACGAGGCCGAGTGTTCCCACCCCACCAAGGCAGACAATGAGCTGATGGAAATCCTGGATGAGATGGACCAGAGCCGCCTCAAGGAGATGCAGCTCTACAACAGCATCTTCAGCCTGCTCAGCTTTGAGAAGATTGGGTACACAGGTATGGGGTTCCCAAAAAAATTCCCAGAATTATTCCCAAAAACATTCCCAAAAAAATCGCCACAACAATCGCCCGAAAAAATCACCAAAAAATTCACCAAAAAATTCCCAAAAAAAAATCGCACAAAAATTGCAGAAAAACCCCCAAAAGAATTCCCAAAAAATCCCCCAAAAAATCCCAAAAATTCCCAAAAAAATTCCCACAAAGATCGCCAAAAAATTCCCCAAAAAAATCCCCCCAAAAAATCCCTGAAAAAATCACCCAAAAAAATCCCCCAAAAATCCCCAAAAAAATCCCATTGAGGTCATGGAAAAATCCCCCCAAAAATCTCCCCAAAAATTCCCAAAAAATCCCCAAAAATCCCCCCAAAAAATCCCATTTTCTTTATGGTCAGCCTGCTCTGCTTTGAGAAGATTGGGTACACAGGTATGGGGTTCCCAAAAAAATTCCCAAAATTATTCCCAAAAACATTCCCAAAAAAATCGTCACAACAATCGGCCAAAAAAATCCCCGAAAAAATCGCCAAAAAATTCACCAAAAAATTCCCAAAAGAAATCGCACAAAAAAATTGCAGAAAAAACCCCCCAAAAGAATTCCCCAAAAAAATCCCCCCAAAAAATCCCAAAAAAATCCCCAAAAAAATGTCCAAAAAATTCCCAAAAAAAATTCCCAAAAAAATCCCCCCAAAAAAATCCCAAAAAAATTCCCACAAAAATCGCCAAAAATCCCCAAAAAAATCCCCCCAAAAAATAAAAAAAAATTCCCCCAAAAAATTCCGGAAAAAATCCCCCAAAAAATCCCATTTTGTTCATGGTCAGCCTGCTCAGCTTTGAGAAGATTTGGTACACTGGTATGGGATTCCCAAAAAAATTCCCAAAATTATTCCCAAAAAAAATCCCAAAAAAATCACCACAACAATCGCCCAAAAAAATCCCCGAAAAAATCGCCAAAAAAAATCCCCAAAAAAATCCACACAAAATCACCAAAAAATAAAAAAATTGCCCAAAAAAATCGTCCAAAAAAATCCCCCCAAAAAAATTCCCCCAAAAAATTCCCCAAAAAAATCCCCCCAAAAAATCCCAAAAAAAAATTCCCAAAAAAATTCCCACAAAAATCGCCCAAAAAAATCCCCCAAAAAATCCCCAAAAAAATCCCATTGAGTTAATGGAAAAATCCCCCAAAAATCCCCCCAAAAATTCCCAAAAAATCCCCAAGAAATCCCCCCCAAAAAATCCCATTTTGTTCATGGTCAGCCTGCTCAGCTTTGAGAAGATCGGGTACACAGGTATGGGATTCCCAAAAAAATTCCCAAATTATTCACAAAAAAATCGCCCAAAAAAATCCCCAAAAAAATCCTCACAAAAACCACCAAAAAATTAAAAAAAAAAATCGCCCAAAAAAATCCCCCAAAAAAATCCCCAAAAAATCCCCCAAAAATCACCCAAAAAATTCCCCACACAAAATCCCATTGAGGTCATGGAAAAATCCCCCCAAAAATCCCCCCAAAAATTCCCAAAAAATCCCCAAGAAATCCCCCCAAAAAAATCCCATTTTGTTCATGGTCAGCCTGCTCAGCTTTGAGAAGATTGGGTACACAGGTATGGGATTCCCAAAAAAATTCCCAAAATTATTCCCAAAAACATTCCCAAAAAAATCGCCACAACAATGGCCGAAAAAACCCCCGATAAAATCTTAAAAAAATCCCCAAAAAAATCCACACAAAAACCACCAAAAAATTCCAAAAAAAAAATTGCCCAGAAAAATCACCCAAAAAAAAATCCCCCAAAAAACCCCCAAAAAAATCCCCCCAAAAATTCCCAAAAAAATCCCCCAAAAAATCCCAAAAAAAATCTTCCCAAAAAATCCCCAAAAAAATCGCCCAAAAAAATCCCCAAAAAAATCCACACAAAAATCACCAAAAAATTAAAAAAAAAAATTGTCCAAAAAAATCGTCCAAATAAATCCCCCAAAAAAATTCCCCCAAAAAAATCCCCCCAAAAAATTCCCATTGAGGTCATGGAAAATTCCCCCCAAAAATTCCCAAAAAATCCCCAAGAAATCCCCCCAAAAAAATCCCATTTTGTTCATGGTCAACCTGCTCAGCTTTGAGAAGATTGGGTACACAGGTATGGGATTCCCAAAAAAATTCCCAAATTATTCCCAAAAAAATTCCCAAAAAAATCCCCACAAAAATCGCCCAAAAAATTCCCAAAAAAATCACTCAAAAAAATCTCCAAAAAAAATCCCCCAAATAATCCCCCCAAAAAATCCCATTGAGTTCATGGAAAAATCCCCCAAAAAATCCCCCAAAAAATCCCCTAAAAAATCCCATTGAGTTCATGGAAAAATCTCAAAAAAAATTCCCAAAAAAATTCCCAAAAAAATTCCCCAAAAAATCACCCCAAAAAAATCTCCAAAAAAATCCCCAAAAAATCCCCCAAATAATCCCCAAAAAAATCCCATTGAGTTCATGGAAGAATCCCCCAAAAAATCCCCCAAAAATTCCATTGAGTTCATGGTCAGCCTGCTCAGCTTTGAGAAGATCGGGTACACTGGTATGGAATTCCCAAAAAAATTCCCAAAAAATTCCCAAAAAATCCCCAAAAAATCCCCAAAAAATCCCCCAAAAATTCCCAAAAAATTCCCAAAAAAATCCCCCCAAAATCCCGCAAATAATCCCCAAAAAAATCCCATTGAGTTCATGGAAAAATCCCCAAAAAAATCCCCCAAAAAATCCCCTAAAAAATCCCATTGAGTTCATGGAAAAATCTCCAAATAAATACCCAAAAAAATTCCCAAAAAATTCCCCAAAAAATCACCCAAAAAAATCTCCAAAAAAATCCCCCAAAAATCCCCCAAATAATCCCCAAAAAAATCCCATTGAGTTCATGGAAAAATCCCCAAAAACATCCCCCAAAAAATCCCCAAAAAAATCCCATTGAGTTCATGCTCAGCCTGCTGAGCTTTGAGAAGATCGGATACACTGGTACAGAATTCCCAAAAAATTCCCAAAAAAATTCCACAAAAAATTCTCAAAAAAATCCCCCAAAAATTCCCCAAAAGTGTCAAAAATCCCATTGAGTTCATGGAAAAATCCACCAATAAATACCCAAAAAATCCCATTGATTTCATGGTCAGCCTGCTCAGCTTCAAAAAGATCGGATACACCAGTACGGAATTCCCAAAAAAATCCCCAAAAAAATTCCCAAAAAAATTCCCCAAAAAATCCCCCCAAAAAATCCCCAAAAATGTCAAAAATCCCATTGAGTTCATGGAAAAATCCACCAAAAAATCCCCCCAAAAAATCCCATTGAGTTCATGGTCAGCTTCAAGAAGATTGGATAAACCAGTACGGAATTCCCAAAAAAATCCCCCAAAAAATTCCCAAAAAATTCCCCAAAAAAATCCCCAAAAATGTCAAAAATCCCATTGAGTTCATGGAAAAATCCACCAAAAAATTCCCGAAAAAAATCCCATTGAGTTCATGCTCAGCCTGCTCAGCTTCGAGAAGATCGGGTACACTGGTACAGAATTCCCAAAAAATTCCCAAACAAATCGCCCACAAAAATCGCACAAAAAAATCCCCCCAAAAATTCCCAAAATAATTCCCAAAAAACCCCCACAAAAAGATCACCAATAATATCCCCAAAAAAATCTCCAAACAATTCCCAAAAAAATTCCCCAAAAAGTCCCCCGCAAAAATCGCCCAAAAAAATCCCCAAAAAATCTCCACAAAAAAATCCCCCAAAAAATCCCAAAAAAATCCCATTGAGGTCATGGAAAAATCCCCCCAAAAATTCCCAAAAAATCCCCAAGAAATCCCCCCACAAAAATCCCATTTTGTTCATGGTCAGCCTGCTCAGCTTTGAGAAGATTGGGTACACAGGTATGGGATTGCCAAAAAAATTCCCAAAAAAATTCCCAAAAAAATCGCCACAAAAATCGCCCAAAAAAATCCCCGAAAAAGTCGCCCAAAAAATCGTCAAAAAAATTCCCCCCAAAGAATCCACAGAAAAATCAGCAAAAAATTCCAAAAAAAAATTGCCCAAGAAAATCCCCACAGAAATTGCCCAAAAAAATTCCAAAAAAAAATCGCCCAAAAAAATTCCCCAAAAAAAACCCCCCAAAAAAAACCCCCAAAAAAAAAAAAAAAAATCCCAAAAAAATTCCCACAAAAATCGCCAAAAAATTCCCAAAAAATTCCCCAAAAAAATCCCCCAAAAAAATCCCCCCCCAAAAAATCCCCCCCCAAAAAATCCCCCCCAAAAAATCCCATTGAGGTCATGCTCAGCTTTGAGAAGATTGGATAAACCAGTACGGAATTCCCAAAAAAATCCCAAAATTATTCCCAAAAGAATTCCCCAAAAAATCCCCCAAAATATCCCCAAAAAAATCCCCAAAAAATCCCCCAAAAAATCGCTCAAAAATTCCCAAAAAATTCCCCAAGAAATCGCCCAAAAAAATTCCCAAAAAAATCGCCCAAAAAATCGCCTTAAAAATTCCCAAAAAACATCCCCCAAATAAATCCCCCCAAAAAATCCCCCAAAAAAATCCCCCAAAAAATCCCCCAAAAAATCCCATTGAGTTCATGGAAAAATCCCCCCAAAAATCCCCCCAAAAATTCCCAAAAAATCCCCAAGAAATCCCAAAAAAATCCCATTTTGTTCATGGTCAGCCAGCTCAGCTTTGAGAAGATTTGGTACACAGGTATGGAATTCGAAAAAATAAAATTCC
>JAREIS010001272.1:0-24908 GCA_030060385.1 Muscicapa striata striata
GGATTTGGGCTAATAAATAACTGATTTTATTATTTTCAGAAATCCTGAATTGGGCTGAAATCTGGAAATTTTACCAAGAACCTGAATTTTGGAATAAAAAATTGGGAAATGAAATCCTGAAAATGGGAGAGAACCAACTCTGGGCTGAAATCCTGGAATTTTGGGTGAAATCTGGAATTTGGCAGGATGAAATCCTGGAATTTTGGGTGTAATCTGGTATTTTGGGAGATGACATGGAATTTCAGATTGAAATTCTGGAATTTGGATTGAAATCTGGAATTTTGAGAATCTGGCTGAAATCCAGAATTTTGGGCTAAATCCTGGAATTTTGGGAGGGATGAAATCTAGGATTTTGAGCTGAAATCCTGGAATTTGCAGGATCAAATCTAGAATTTGGACTGAAATCCTGGAATTTTGAACGAAATCCTGAAATTTTGGGGTGAAATCTGGAATTTCAGGATGAAATCCTGATTTTGGGCATGAAATCTGAATTTGCTGAACTGGAATTTTGGGCGGGGAAGGATGAAATCTGGGAATTTCGAACTGAAATCCTAGAATTTTGGGCGGGATGAAATCTGGGAATTTCGAAGTGAAATCCTGGAATTTTGGGTTAAAATCCCGGAATTTTGGGCGGGATGAAATCTGGGAATTTTGAAGTGAAATCCTGGAATTTTGGGCGGGATGAAATCTGGGAATTTCGAACTGAAATCCTAGAATTTTGGGCGGGATGAAATCTGGGAATTTCGAAGTGAAATCCTGGAATTTTGGGTTGAAATCCTGCAATTTTGGGCGGGATGAAATGTGGGAATTTCGAAATGAAATCCTGGAATTTTGGGTGGGATGAAATCTGGGAATTTCGAACTGAAATCCTGGAATTTTGGGTGGGATGAAATCTGGGAATTTTGAAGTGAAATCCTGGAATTTTGGGTTGAAATCCTGGAATTTTGGGCAGGATGAAATCTGGGAATTTCGAACTGAAATCCCGGAATTTTGGGCAGGACAAAATCTGGGAATTTTGAACTGAAATCCTGGAATTTTGGGCGGGATGAAATCTGGGAATTTCGAAGTGAAATCCTGGAATTTTGGGCGGGATGAATTGTGGGAATTTCGAACTGAAATCCTGTAATTTTGGGTTAAAATCCTGCAATTTTGGGCGGGATGAAATGTGGGAATTTCAAACTGAAATCCTGGAATTTTGGGTTAAAATCTTGGAATTTTGGGCAGGATGAAATCTGGGAATTTCGAACTGAAATCCTGGAATTTTGTGCAGGATGAAATCTGGGAATTTTGAATTGAAATCCTGGAATTTTGGGTTAAAATCCTGGAATTTTGTGCGGGATGAAATCTGGGAATTTCGAAGTGAAATCCTGGAATTTTGGGTTAAAATCCTGGAATTTTGGGCAGGATGAAATCTGGGAATTTCTAACTGAAATCCTGGAATTTTGGGCAGGATGAAATCTGGGAATTTCGAAATGAAATCCCGGAATTTTGGACAGGATGAAATCTGGGAATTTTAAACTGAAATCCTGGAATTTTGGGCTGGATGAAATCTGGGAATTTCGAACTGAAATCCCGGAATTTTGGGCGGGATGAAATCTGGGAATTTCTGGGTGAAATCCCGGGATTTCAATCTGCCCCCCGCCCCCCTCCCACCCCCAGTCCCCCCAGTTCCCCCCGGTGTTGGTGGCAGGAAGAGGCGCAGCCGGTTGTTGGAGCCGTGTATTGTCGGGAAGCCAATGCAGAATAAAAACAGTGCAAATACAGGAGCGGGGCCCCCCCCCGGCCGGCGCCGCCCCCGGACCAAGGCACAGAGATTTGGGGGGGCTCCGGCCCGGGGGGCCCCCGCCCCCCCTGCACGGTTCATGTCACACACTCGGGGTCACACGGCACGGACACTTGTGACACTGCCACAACACACGGGCTGCCCCGGCCACGCCGGGACTTCTCTTGGGTTGCTTTTTTTTTGCTTTTTTTGCCGCTTTTCCATTCTTTTTTTTTTTTCCTTTTTTTTTTTTTTTTTTCTACACAATGTACAGGTTCATTTTTTTTTTGTTTGTTTGTTGCTGTTGGTGGTTTTTTTTTTTTTTTTTCTTTTTTTTTTTTTTTTTTTTTAACCTTTTTTGTCTTTTTTTTTTTTTGTTGTTTTTTTCTCCTTTTTAATGTGTCAAGAAACAGCTCAGTTTTATATACACGGATGAGTCCTGGTTATATCGGCAGCGAGAGCGGAAGCGACGGGGGACGGGGCCGGGAATTCCGGGGGGCGGGAATTGGGGATGGGAATGGGAAATGCCTTTGGAGGAACCAAAAAAAAATAAAAATAAAAATAAAAACAACCCCCCCTCCCCCAAACAGAAACCCCAAAAAAGCGTTTTCACAAGCGGATCTACCCCTAGCCGGAAAAAAAGCGGGAAAAATCCTCAAAGTTTGGAGCGGGGGGAATAAAAAAAGGGAATTTTCTGGGATATCACAGCCCTGGGGGCGGCGGGGGGGACGGGGGGCAAGCCAAAAATAATAATAATTATAATAATAATAATAATAAAAATAGGGATAAACCTATGCTGGGGCGGGGGGAGGGGGGGACATGGATCCAAATCCCCCCCCTGGAACTGCCTGGGATCCCAGGAAGGGTTTGGGGTTATTTTTGGGACTGGGGGGGGATTTTGGGGGTGGGAACTGCTCAGGAGCCTGGGAAGGGTTTTGGGGTAATTTTGGGGATTTTGGGGTTGGGAATGTCCCCCCCCCCATCCCGGGATTGGGGTCGGAGTCACTTTTTGGGGGGTGGGAACTGCCCAGGACCCCAGGAAGGGTTTGGGGTTGTTTTTTCAGGGGTGGGAACTGCCCGGGATTTTTAAAAATTTTTTTTTTTTTTTGGGGGAGGGGAACTGCCTGCAGCCCCCGGGGCTGAGACCCCCCCGGGAGGGGTGACAGGGGTGTCCCCCCCCCCAAATTTCATTTATAGCACCAAGAGTTCGGCCCCCCGGGCCCCCCCCCCTATTGCACTTGGCTTTGGGATCCTTTCAGGGTTTCACCATTTCCAGGGGTGAAAATCCCTTTTTTTTAGGGTTTGTTTTTTTAAAAAAATTCATTTTTCTCATTGAATCTCGGCCCAGGGGTCCTGGGGGGGGACAGTGGCACTTGGGGGTGGAGGGGGAGTGACCCCCCCCAAATAAAAGAAACCCCTAAAATAACCCAAAAATTCAGGTTTTAGCCCCAAAAACCCGATTTGTCAAAGTGCTCCCGGGGTGAGAAAGGGTTGGGGGGAGGATTTTGGGATTTTGGGGAGGGAATTGAAAAGGAGGGGGGGAGGGGGGAGCAGCTGGAAATGGTCAAAGCCAACAAAAACACCCCAAAAATTCCCCATTTCCGGATACAAAACCCCACTGAACCCCCCACCCCCCACAAAAAAATCAGAATAAACCCCCCACCCTTTTTTTTTTTTTGCCTCTGGGGGGTCCCAGGGGGATTTTGGGGGGTCCAACCCCCTCCCCCCACCCCCCCGGGGGTAAGTGCTCATTAAATTTGGGGAGGGGTTGGAGAGGGGGGGCCCTATCCCAATTTAGGGGGGATTTGGGGAGGGGAGGAAAGGGAAAGGGAAAGGGAAAGGGAAAGGGAAAGGGAAAGGGAAAGGGAAAGGGAAAGGAAAGGAAAGGGAAAGGGAAAGGGAAAGGGAAAGGGGGAAAGGAAAGGAAAGGAAAGGAAAGGAAAGGAAAGGAAAGGAAAGGAAAGGAAAGGAAAGGAAAGGAAAGGAAAGGAAAGGAAAGGAAAGGAAAGGAAAGGAAAGGAAAGGAAAGGAAAGGAAAGGAAAGGAAAGGAAAGGAAAGGAAAGTTGGGGAGGCTGAAGTGCAAATCGAGACTTTTCTCACGGCTCATTTTCTCGCTTTGGGTTGTCCCCGAGCCCCCCCCAGTGCCACCCCCGGGGACAGAGGGGACATCAGAGACCCCCAGGGTGTCACAGAGGGACCCCTGCCCTCCCCTGTCCCTGGGTGCCATCGGTGCCACCCCAGGTGACAGAGGGGATGGGGAGGGGCGAGAGCAGCTCCGGAGCATGCAGGGGCTGGGGACAGTGGGGACAGCTCAGGGGACACTGGGGACAGCCCTGGGGACACTGGGGACAGCCCTGGGGACACTCACCCGCCCTGGCCGTGCCTTCGCTCCGCTGGCTGCTCTGGAGCCACCGCCTGTCCCCAGATTGGGGCTGGTGACACCCCAAAATTTGGGCTGGTGACACCTCGAGACTGGAGCCAGTGACACCCCAAAACTGGGGCCAGTGACACCCCAAAATTTGGGCTGGTGACACCCCAAGACTGGAGCCAGTGACACCCCAAGATCAGGGCTGGTGACACCCCAGGATCAGAGCCAGGGACATCCCAGGATCAGGGCTGGGGGTCGTGGCCCCCCAGGATCAGACCCCAAGGGGGCTCCTCCCCCTCCCCTCCCCACCAGGCCCCCCCCAATCCCCCCCCTCAATCAGCACAGGCTGCCCCCCCAAAATCTCCCCCCCAAAAAGGGAACCGGGGAAGGTGCCCTTGCCAAAGTCTCTGGAAAAAAGGGAGAAAAAAGCTTTAACCATCCACGGAGCCAAGAGGGGAGAGGGGGCAGAAAAACCAAGGCAAAAAAGGGGGGGCAAAAAAACCAACCCACGAGACAAGGAGGAAGCGGCGGCGTTACAAAAGGAGCGGGGCCGGGCTGCTCGGGGCGGGGCCCTCTGAAATGTTTGTGTCTCTCTGTGTGTTGCTGCTCCCCAGGCGTGGCCCCGGGCCTGGGGCTATTTCTGGCCGCTGATGGGCTGCGAGATGGAGCGGGGCGGGATCATGTCCAGCAGGTACTCGCGCTGCCGCTCGGCCAGGCTCGGCGCCTTGGGGCCGCCCAGACCCGCGTTCAGGTACGCGATGTTCACCCCTGCAGGGGGAGAGGGATCACAGGGATCAGGCACGGGGATCACAGGGATCACAGGGATCACAGGGATCACAGGGATCAGGCACGGGGATCACAGGGATCACAGGGATCACAGGGATCAGGCACGGGATCACAGGGATCACAGGGATCACAACAACCCCAGAGACACCCAAACCCGCGTTCAGGTATGCGATGTTCACCCCTGGAAGGGGGGAAAGGGGGTGGGATCAGTCAAACAATCCCAGAGATCACAGGGATCAGTCACAGGGATCACAGAGATCACAGGGACCAGTCACAGAGATCCCAGAGATCACAGAAATCAGTCACAGAGATCCCAACAATCCCAGAGATCACAGGGATCAGTTACAGGGATCACAGGGATGAATCCCAGAGATCACAGAAATCAGTCACAGAGATCCCAACAATCCCAGAGATCCCAAATATCCCACAGATCCCAGAGATCACCAAAATACCAGAGATCCCAGAGATCTCACACATCCTTGAAATCCCAAATAGCACACAGATCCTCCAGCACCTAGAATCCCACAGATCCCAAAAATCTCACAGATCCTACAGCCACCCCTGCGGGACAGGATGGGGCTGGCACAGGGTTGGAATTCCCAAATTCTGCCCTGAAATCCCGTGGGTGTGGCCTGAGCTGTGCCATTATCCCAGCCCAGTATCCCTGTATCCCTCTATCCCGTACCTGGCATTCCCAGGAGCCCCCCGGCCACCGAGAGCTGCGGGGCCTGGGCGAAGTTGGAGAGCATGGAGCGGGCTGAGGTGGGGATCCCGCGCTGCAGGCTGCTCTGGGGCTGCGGGGCCTGCGGGACACACACACAGGGACATGGGCATGGGGCACAGCTGGGATTTCGGGAAGGCAGAGAAGGGATGGCCATCCCATCCCACTGATACCACCCCATTATCCCATCCCATTATCGCATCCCATCCCACTGATCCCATCCCATCCCACTGATCCCATCCCATCCCATTATCCCATCCCATCCCATCCCATCCCATTATCCCATCCCATCCCATCCCATCCCATCCCATCCCATCCCAACCTGATGGTCGCATCCCGCCCCAGGACAGTGACCACACCCCATTATCCCATCCCATTATCCCATTATTCCATCCCAATGATGCCATGATCCCACCCCCTGATCCCATGATTCATTATCCCATCCCACAATCCCATTCCAAAGAGCCCATTATCCCATGATCCATTATCTCATCCCATGATCCCCTCCCCGTGACCCCATGATCCATTATCTCCTCCCATGATCCCATCCCCATGATCCCAGTCCATGATCCCAGTCCATGATCCCATCCCCGTGATCCCATCCCCGTGGGATCCCCTGGCCCCCAGCCCACCTGCCGGAGCGTGTGGTGCCGCAGGATCCCGTCCTGTTTGCCGACGCTGGGCACGGCAGGCGCGGCCGTGGGGGACAGGGCAGCCTGCTGCTGCAGCCTCTGCTCGATCTCCTGGGGACGAGACTGGCTCAGATCCCACGGGATGGCATCCCGGGAAACCAAACCCCATGGGAATGGCATCCCAATAAACCAAACCCCATGGGAACAACATCCTGATAAACCAAACCCCATGGGAACGGCATCCCAATAAACCAAACCCCATGGGAATGGCATCCCAAAAAATCCTGGGAATGGCATCCCAATAAACCCCATGGGAATGGCATCCCGATAAACCAAACCCCATGGGAATGGCATCCCAAACAAATCCTGGGAATGGCATCCCAATAAACCCCATGGGAATGGCATCCCAAACAAATCCAGGGAATGGCACCCCAAACAATCCCATGGGAATGTCATCCTGATAAACCAAACCCCATGGGAACGGCATCCCAGGTGGGATGGGATGAGCGGGATCAATGGTATCAATGGGATGGGATCAATGGGAACAATAGGATGGGATCGGATAGTTCAGGATGGTTTGGGACGGGGCTGGGTTGGTGTTTGGGATGTTTAAGATGGTTTGGGATGGTTTAGGATGTTTCAGGATGGGACTGAGCAGGCAGTTTGGGATGGTTTGGGATGGTTTAGGATGGTTTTGGACAGTTTAGTATGGTTTGGGATGGGCTGGGGCGGCAATTTGGGATGTTTAGGATGATTTTGGATGGTTTAAGATGGTTTGGGAAGGTTTGGGCTGGTTTAGGATGGTTTGGGACAGTTTAGAACACTTTAGGACAGGGCTGGGCCAGCAGTTTGGGATGATTCAGGATGGTTTAAGATGATTTGGGCTGGTTTAGGATGGTCTAGGATAGTTTAGGATGGTCTAGGATAGTTTAGGATGGTTTAGGATGCTTTAGGATGGGGCTGGGCTGGCAGTCTGGGATGGTTTAGGATGATTTGGGCTGGTTTGGGATGTTTTGGGACGGTTTAGGACAGGGCTGGCCTGGCAGTCTGGGCTCTCCCCACCTGCTCCTGCTGCAGCGCCTTGACGAAGGCGTTCTTGAGGCGATTCGTGTGCTCGGCCTTGAGCGCCTTCTTCTGGTTGGAGGTCTGGCACTGCTCGCACAGGATGCGCCCGCCCTTCTCCTGCTTCCAGTGCGGCGTGAAATCCGTGCGGCACTGCGCGCACACGAAGGGCTCCACGCGCACTGCTGCTGGCACGCTCTTCCCTGGAAATAAATACAGCCTGGTCAGCACCTGGGAACAGCCAGGGCATTGGGATATTCCCAATGGAATCACAAAACATTGGTTAAAATCCTGAAATCTGGAGTGAAATCCGTGCGGCACTGCGCGCACACGAAGGGCTCCACGCGCACTGCTGCTGGCACGCTCTTCCCTGGAAATAAATACAGCCTGGTCAGCACCTGGGAACAGCCAGGGCATTGGGATATTCCCAATGGAATCACAAAACATGGGTTAAAATCCTGAAATCTGGAGTGAAATCCGTGCGGCACTGCACGCACACCAAGGGCTCCACACGTGCCGCCGCCGGCACGCTCTTCCCTGGAAATAAATACAGCCTGGTCAGCACCAGGGAACAGCCAGGGCATTGGGATATTCCCAATGGAATCACAAAACATTGGCTAAAATATGGAAATCTGGAGTGAAATCATCAAAAAATTGGGCTGAAATTGGTAAATCTGGAGTGAAATCCGTGCAGCACTGCGCGCACACCAAGGGCTCCACGCGCCGCCGCCGGCACGCTCTTCCCTGGAATAAAACAGTGCCTGGGTCAGCACCAGGCTGGGCTCAAATTGAGATATTGATAATGGAAACACAAAATATTGGGCTGAAATTGGGACCGAAATCACAAAAAATATTGAGCCAAAATCCTGAAAATCTGGATTGAAATCATAAAAAAATTGGGCCGAAATCCGGAAATTTTCCATCCAAAATCCTGACATTTTCCAGCTGAAATCCTGCAAATCAGCCAAAATCCTGGACATCTGGAGTGAAATCACAAAAATAATGGGGCCAAAATCCTGGACATTTGGGCTGAAATCACCAAAAAATGGAATCCCCCAGCATGGGTCTGAACTCCCTGTAATGGGTTTGAATCTCCCCAGTCCCCCCCAAACCCCCTGGCAGCGACCTTGGCTGTCAATGACGCTCTGCAGCACCCTCAATTCCAGCTGGGAACCCCCTGGAATGGGTTTGAACCCCCTGGAATTGGTTTGAACCCCTTGGAATCCTCCCAGAATGGGTCTGAACTCCCTGGAATGGGTCTGAACTCTCTGGAATGTGTTTGAACCCCTCAGAATGGGTTTGAACCCCTTGGAATGGGTTTGAACCCCCCGGAATGGGCTTGAACCCCCCAAAATCCCCCTGGAAAGGGTTTAAATCCCCCAGAATGGGTTTGAACCCCCCCGAGTCAGTGACCTTGGCTGTCGATGACGCTCTGCACCACCTCCTCCAGCCCCACCATGTAGATGAACTCGCTGTTGGCGGCGCTGGGCAGGAAGTGCAGCAGCGGCGCGGGCGGTTTCGGGGGCGGGATCTCCAGCAGGGTTTTCTCCAGCTGCTTGCGCAGCGCCAGCTTGGCGGCCGCCTGCGAGTTGGCGGCGTCCGAGAGCGCGCTGGGGCTGGGCAGGGGCGAGGAGACGCGGGCCACCGAGCCCGGCTGCATGTGCGACGCGAGGTTCATGTAGATGGCGGAGGAGGAGGAGCGCTGGCACGGCACCGAGGAGCCGGACTGCTGGGGACATTGGGGGATTGGGGTTAGAGACTGGGGACTGGGGGATTTAGGGTTAGGGACTGGGGTTTGGGGTCAGGGATTGGGATTTGGAGTCAGGGATTGGGATATGGGGTTAGGGATTGGGGTTAGAGATTGGGGATTGGGGGATTTGGGGTTTGGGATTGGGGTTTGGGATTGGGGTCAGGGTGGGATTTGGGGAGCACTAGGCAGCACCCCGGAGCTGTGGGAATCCCAGGAATTGCAGAGGGGAGGGGTGAGAGGGTGTGGGATTGGGGGTGTGCAAACTGGTGCAAACTGGTACAAACTGGTACAAACTGGTACAAACCAGAGCCCAAGCAGCCCAAACCAGTGCCCAAACCAGCCCCAAGCAGTGCTCAAACTGGTATGAACCGGTAAAAAAACGAGTGCAAACCGGTACAAACCGGTACAAAAAACCAGTGCCCAAGCAGCCCAACCCAATGAAAACTGGCCCAACCCAGTGCCCAACTGGCCCACCGCAGCCCAAACCAGTGCCCCCCAGTGCCCCCCAGCCCCCCAGCCCCACGCACCGGCTGGTAGTTGATGGCGGGGCTGATGCCGGGCGTGGAGCTGCGCACCAGGCCGGGTTTCTGGGGCCCGCGCTGGCCCTGCAGCTGCGCCGGGCTGGGGGCGATGACGCGCTGGGACATGAGCATGTGGGGCAGCGCCGAGCTGGCGGCCGAGCGGATCACGCTGTGACCCTGCAGGGACCGGACACACCGGGGTCAGCGGGGGGACGGGGCGGGGAGGGGGGCGGGAGGGGGGAATGGGGTCAGGGAATGGGATCGGGGAATGGGATTGGAAAATGGGGTCAAGGAAAGGAATGGGATCAGGCAATGGGATCAGGCAATGGGATCAGAGAATGGGATCAGGGAATGGGATTGGGGAATGGGATTGGAAAATGGGGTCAAGGAATGGGGTCAGGCAATGGGATCAGAGAATGGGATCAGGGAATGGGATTGGAAAATGGGGCCAGGGAATGGGATTGGGGAATAGGGTCAGGGAATGGGATCTGTGAACAGGATCATCCCAGGAACCAGCACACAGCGACCCCAAGCCTCCCCCCAGGGCACCCTGAGCTCTGGGACAAAACCACGGAAAATGAGGGGAGCGTGGTGCGCTGGTTCCCAGATCCACGGAATTCCTGCTTTTCCAGAATCCCACTCAGTGCCCCAGATCCCTGGCTTTTCCTGGGTTTTACAGGACTGTGCCCTTTCCCCAGCCCTGCTTCCCACAGAAGGCTGGAATTGCTCCATGGCCAAGGAGAGCAGCAGAAATCCATGGAGCAAACATTCCAGTGGTTTTTCCTTTTCAGCAAGGCTGCAGGCCTTGGAGAATTCCCACCATCCTCACCCCACTCAGGGCTGTGGAATATCCAGCTCCACAAGGACCACCGAGCCCAACTCCTGACAAACCCAAATCCCACCCCAGGCACCGGGAATGGCGGGAATTCCCCTTGTGTGCATCCAGCAGAGCTGGCATTTTCCAGGCAATAACAGGAATGCTCACCTGTAATGTCCTTAAGTTCTGTGGCTCCACGCCCTGGGCTCCGGGCCGGGAGGGGATTTTGGACAGGCCCTGCTGTCCCACGTGGGCGGGGGACGGCTGCACGATGGAGGCGGCGTTCTGCACCACGGGGGTCTGGGGAGAGAGGGCTCAGAGCTGGGGAATGCAGGGGCAGAATCCATGCATTTGTCATCCTGGGGTGGGGGATCAGGGAGGGAATCCCACAGTGTGACAGTGTGTTGGGCTGTAATGCAGGATGTGGCCAGAAATGTGGATTCTGTCACCATCTGTTAAACCAGGTTGGGCAGTGCCCCTGATCTCCTGGCACACATTATCTACTCACTGGCCAGCTTTAAACCAGCTGGGGAAATCATCTTTATCTTTCCCACAGCCCATCCTCCCTCCCAGGAGATATCTCCTGTTAATGGTCCATTGTTAAAAACTGGGCGTGGCAGCCATTCTTATCTCTGTGGGGATATCTCCTGCTAATGGGCCAGCTTTAAACCAGCTGGGGCAATCATCTTTATCTTTCCACAGCCCATCCTCCCTCCAGGGGAGATCTCCTGTTCATGGCCAGTGAGTCCCAGGGCATGGCTGATAAAATTCCAGCATCCCATGGGAGATGCTCCAGCCAGGGCAGGAGCCAAGCCTTTCCTAC
Source organism: Muscicapa striata striata (assembly GCA_030060385.1). Lineage (NCBI taxonomy): Eukaryota > Metazoa > Chordata > Aves > Passeriformes > Muscicapidae > Muscicapa > Muscicapa striata. The sequence goes on from JAREIS010001272.1 coordinate 11,244, forward strand.
CCAGATAAAAACTGACATTTTGGATAGCAAGTTATCCATCTTTCCACTGGATTCCAGAGGAAAGCCAGACCTTTCCACATCATCCCTGTACCTTCAGAGGAAACTGCCCCTTCTCCAGGAGCACTGCTCCAGCTGAGCCACATCTGCCACTGCAGGAGGATGCAGCCACCATGGAATGGGGCTGTGCCAACACCCTGACTGACTGACGGGTGCCAGCTTGGATTCTGACTCTGGCAGGGTTTGGAATTGCTCTTAGTAATACTGTATTTCTATTTTAATTTTCCTAGCAAACAACTGTTATTCCAAATTCCCACATCTTTGCCTGAGAGCCCCTTAATTTCAAAATGATGATAATTTGGAGGGAGCGGGGTTTACATTCTCCATTTCAAAAAGGAGCTCTGGCCTTTTTTGGCAGAGCAGGACAGGGAGGGTCCAGGTGAGGCGCAGCCCTCACCTTCTGCACCACGTTCTCCTTCTGCAGCTGGCTCTGCCGCAGCTTCTTGAGCAGCACCAGCCGCGCCTCCTCCAGCCGCAGCTCGTCCCGCAGCTGCTTGATCAGCTGCTGCCTCTCCTCCAGGCTCTTCCCCTGGAAAACACCGGGAAAACACCGGGAAAACGTCAGCAGGGCAGCGCAGGGGAGCAGGATCCAAGTGGGAATCATTTGAAATAACCGCAGGGCTGAACCCAGGAACAGCCCAAATCCTTCCCCCGAGCGTTTCCAGGGACACAAGTGCCCGTGCTCACCTTGAACATCTCCAGGTTGGCCGCCTTGAGCCGCTCCTCCATGCGGGAGCTGGAGCGGGGGCTGGAGGCCTCGTTGTCCGACAGCACGATGATGTCGGGGGACGGGGTCAGGCGGCCCCGGTCCTGGTCACTGCAGGGGGACAGAGCAACCCCGTGAGCCAGGGGAGGGCACTGGGGCAGCGGGGGCCCAGAAAGGGGCATCTGGGGGAGCAGGATCCTAAAAAGGGGCATTTGGGGGAGCAGGATCCTAAAAAGTGGGATTTGGGGAGCAGGATCCCAAAGAGTGGGACTGAGGGAGCAGGATCCCAAAAAAGTGGGATTTGGAGAGCAGGGAGGGAATGGCAGGGATAGCCCAGCCTGGAATTGTGGTGGAGAAGGAGCTGAGCCCCCCAGCTAAGGGCATCACTCCCAACCCAAATCCATTGGAAAAACTCATTTCATAAAGGAAAACCTGCACGAACATCCAACTGATCCATGAGCAGGACTGGGAAACAAAAGGAGCAGCAGGGGAAAGAAATAAGCCAAAAATCAGTGATGGAATCCAGCAGGATCCAGGCGGGACCACCCCGGGCAGAGACACTCCAAGAAAATCCCTTTGCTATCCTGGATTTCACTCCTGCTGCTGGACAGCCTTGGAAAGTGTGGGATAATCCAGCATGGAGCAGTGGGAACGCTGGGCTCAGAGGTAACTCTGGCTCCCTGGAAGGTCCTGGCAGGGAGGGGAGGCCGTGGAATTTGGAACTTCTCATCCCAAACTTTGGGCTCTGCCCAAACCCCAGGGCAGGAGGATGCTCAGAGCTGGCACTGCCTTCAATCCCAACCATCCCAGCTGTTTTTGTGGATATTCCAAAGCACCAGGGCACAGAATTCCAGCAGAGAGATTCCAGAGCATCCCAAGGAGAAGGAGCCAGCAGGAGCAAACCAAGCTGCATCCCAGGAATTCCAAACTGGGCTGGCACATCCCGAGTGATCCCGGGCTCTCCTGGATGAGTGAGGGCTGTCCCTGGGCTCCTGGGGAGAATTCTGCAGGAGGATAATCCAGGCTGCATTACTGACATTCCATTGGGGGAAAAAGGCAGAGCCAGAGTCCAAATCCAAGAGGGAAAACCCATCCGTGAGGAAGCAGCAGAGCAGAATTCCAACAGAATCACAGGAGCCACGGTGAGGGAAGCAGGCAGAGGTGAGGAGATGTGGAGCACGTTCCCAAGGAAAATCCAGGAAAATGAGACATTGCCAGTTTCAATTCTCAGCTTAGAGCAGAACATTCCCACTTTTCTCCAGGGCTGGTTTCCTGATCCAAGCGTCTGTGCCCGATGCTGGTGCCCCAGTGGTGCTCCCGTTGCAAATATCCAAGGAATTCCTCTGAGGATGCAGCCCACGACTGGAGCAGGACCCTCCAGGGACACCTCCCACCATCCTGGGCTGCTCCAAGCCTGCTCCAGTCAGGCCTCAGACACTTCCAGAGATGAAAAATTCACAGATCCCTGGATAACCTGTGCCACCCTCCCAACTCCTTGCTGATCCCTTCCCATCCCACCATTCCCCAGCTCTCAGCGTCACCAGAGGGGGTTCCCCAAACCCCCAAACCCCACTGAACTCCCGCTCCAGGCCCTCCCAGCCGGGATTGCCAGCACCCACCTCCTCCTGGCGCTCATGTCCACGGGCTCGTCGTTGATGTTCTCCTTGCCGGGCCGGGCGGCGCCGCGCCCGTCGCCGTGGGGCCGCAGGCTCCCGTTGAGCTTCTCCTCGTAGCCCTTGATGCCGTCCGGCTTCACGGGCAGCTCGTGGGGCACCTCCAGCCCCGCCAGGTCCTTGCGCTTGAGCAGCGCCAGCATCTTGAGCCTCTCCATGGCCTCGTGCCCCTCCATCTTGAGCCGCTTGGCCAGCACGTCCTCGCGCTCCTCGGCCGGCTCCAGCCCGCGCTTGAGCAGGTTCAGGCGCAGCGCGTCCTCCGTCATGCGGTCCATCCTGGGGACAGGGACAGGGACAGTGTCAGCGACAGGGAGCTCCCCAGGGTCCTGGGGACAGGGAGCCCCCCAGAATCGCCCCTGAGCTCAGCTCGGCTTCCTCAGACAGCTCCCATCTCCTCATGGAGCTCCAAGGCCTTGGAGAGCTCCAATCCCATGGAGCTCCAACCTCATCGAGGGCTCCAATCTCCTCTTGGAGCTCCAACCCCTTGGAGGGCTCTCATCTCCTCATGGAGCTCCAACCTCTTGGAGAACTCCAACCTCACGAAGCTCTGACCCCTTGGAGGGTTCCAATCTCCTCACAGAGCTCCAATCTCCCTGGTCCCCATCCAGGCCAGGAGTTTCCCCTCCTGAAATCCCTGAGAACGGCAGCATGGCCCCTCCTTTGGGATTAAACCCCATGGACGCGGCTCAGCGAGGAAGAGGAGCTGGGTGCAGCCCCTGGGGAGCCCTGGAACGCCAGGAAATGCCCAGGAAATGCCCTTTTCCAGGCAGGAATGCTCGGCTGCTCCAGGACAGAGGCGCGGGAGGGTCCATCCCCGCCCTCCCACCTCTGCGGCTCCACGGCTCCAGGTGCAGGAATGCCCTCTGGAAAACAGGGAGCCCATCCCAGCCCCATCCCAGGCTGGAGCCCATCCCTGCCCCATCCCAACCCTGCTCCCAGGCTGATAAGGAACCAGCTCCGACAACAAAGAGCCATGGGAGCTCCACCTGCAAACCAGCTGGGCGAGGCCTTTGGCTCCCAGCGGGGCTGGGGACCAGGACAAACACCTGGGGAAGAGGTGGGAATTTATGGTGGGCTCAGGAACACGGGAATGCCTTGCTGTGCAGGGAACACAAAGTGCTCGGAGCAGCTGGGTCCTGGCACCTGGAGCTGCTCCACACCTGGGATAAACCTCCCTTTATTCCCCGGAAAAACCTTCCCCGAGCCCAGCTCCTGCCAGGAGAAGGCTCAGATCCCTGCAGTGACACATGCCCAGAGCAGAGACACAGGAGCAGGGGAGGAAGAGCGACAGCAAGGCCCAAAGCAGGCGGGTGAGGCCGGGAGGCAGCAGCCAGCTCGTCCCTACCTGCTGCTCCGGCTCTCTCCCCGATTTAGCGCGGCAAGCCGGGACAGGCCGGGGCTGCGGCCGCCCCCGCCCCGCAGCACTGACCCCGGGGGATCCGGGCTGCTCCAGACACCCCGGGAGCGCTGGAGCCGCGCCCAGCGCCGCGGCTGAGCCGCTGGGAACGCGCCAGCAACGGGCCAGCAGACACCCTGGGAGCAGCAGGGAGAGGTGCACAGGACCAGCATCCCACAGGATAATCCCTGCTGGGAATAACCATCCACGATCTCCTGGACCAACCCCTGCAGGATCCCACAGGAATTCCGGCCCCTCACCCAGGTGGGCTCCCAGCGCCCTCCCCTCTGGCATTCCCAACAAATCCAAAGTGCCCTCACCAGGAATGGGGCCCACCACTGTTTAATCCGCTCCAGAGGCTTTCCAGGCTCAGCCAGATCCAATAAAAATTAAATTAGGATTCGGTATGGAATGGGGCCCTTTGGCTGGAGGGGGAAGGGGAGGATGCGTCGGGAACTTGCAGAGCTCCTGATTCCAGGCAGAAACCCCCAGCAGAGAGCAGGAACTGCTCCGGAGCTCGGACGGGCGGGAGGCTCATCCCAAACCCAAACCCAAACCCAAACCCAAACCCAAACCGGATCATCCGGCCCCGCCGCCCTCGGGCACGGCCCCGGGGACCCAGCACATCCCAGGGAACAGCCTCGGCCTCTCCCTTCAGCTCCAGCTGAAGAAATCCTCCTGGCTGGGACCAAATCCCCAAACTCCTGGGAAACAGGAGCTGAATCCATGCGGTGCCTCTGACCGGGATCATCCCCAGGAACACCTGGGCACAAGAATCTGGAGCCAGGGCAGAGCCAAGAATGCAGAGTGGGATCAGCAGGGTGGGCTGGGCCTGACCTCAGAGCTTTCCAGGAATCCTGGACACCAACGGGGATTCCCAAATTCCCCTGTGTCCCTGCTCCTCGGCACGTTCTGCTGCTCCCCAGGGCCTGGCAGGACGGGTTTGGTGCTGGCAGACAAACAAAGCAGCGCCCCATTTTCCATGGATATTGGATGCAGTGCCCACGGGGGGAAAAAAATCCAACAACCAAAAAAAAAAAAAAAAAAAAACAAAAAAAAACTAGAAATCAAAACCTCAGCGGGAGGATTTGAAAGGCTGGAAGGAGCGAGTTGGGCCAAGAGAAGGAATATTCCAGGGAGAAGTGGGAATATCCAGGGAGAGATGCAGCCAGGAGGGAAAATATCCTGGGATTTATCCGATGGAATCCAGAACCAAGACCTGGCAGCAGGAGGAGATAATTCCAGCTGGGTTCATCCAGGGAGCTCCCAGCCCCTTCCCAACCTCCTTGGAGGGTTTTCTGTTCGGTCCAGCCCCAATTCCTGACCTCAGACCCTCCAGAGCTCATGGAGGGGTTGTGATTCCTGATCCCCCAGGAGGGATCCCTGATCCACTGGGAACAATCCCTGATCCCCCAGGAATGATTCCTGATCCCCCAGGTGGGCTCCAGGTGCTCCCAGTGGCCCAAGGTCTCCCCAGCCCCTCCCATTGCCAGCCCCGCTCCAGCAGTGCCGGAATTCGCCGAGCGGAGCCGCCGGCAGCCCCGGAGCAGCCAAACTGGATCCCTGAGATCCAGGGGAGCGAGGATGGGAAATCAGGGATAAACCATCCCTGGGAAGCCTCTGGAATTCCCAGGAAGAGGCCCCAGAGCACCCCCCAATCCACGTTTGGGGCTGGAATGCCAGAACTAATCCCAGGAGAGAACCAGCACCCAAACCCACCGCGACCCCAAACGCCTCAGGGGAACTTGCACATCCCCAGAGCCAAGGAGCTCTGGCACATCCCAGTACCCCAAACCCAGGACATCTCTGGGACAGGAGACTGATATAAAACAAAAAAAATAAAATAAACCAAAATGAAATAGAATATATTTAAATCCATTTAAAGCCCCGTTTTTCTGGGATCAGGCAGCAGGAACCGGCGAGATCCAACTCCTGCAGCTCGCCTGGGTGGGCTGGAGCCCCCCCAGTGGCAGGATCCGTGGGAATTCCCAGGGCTGGCTCCTCAGCAGCCCAAACCCCGCTCTGGGGACTCCCGGAGGCGGCTCCGACGCTGATCCGGGCTGGGCTCGGCACATCCCGGCCCCAGCCCCGGCCCCGGCGCGCCGCGCTCCGGCACGGAACACAAAATGGCTCCTGGCTCCCGGGGCCAGCGCTCCCCAGGAACGCCAGGAAAAGGAGAACAACCTAAAAAGGTAATTAGGATTTAACGGCTCGGCGGCGGGATCCGGGAACGCCGCTGCAAAGGGAAGGGGGAAAAAAAAACTCCAGGGCTGAACAAAAAGCGGCTGCTGCCAATGCAGGGATGCCGAGGAACGCCGGGCAGCGATTGCCAGGCAGGTAAGGGAGGATGGGGCGGCTCGTGGAGATTTTCTCTGCAGCAGGGTGAGCACTGGGATTTAAAGGAATCCCTGGAAAAGCCTAAAAACGGCCCCGGGAGCCACAGGGACACGGCTGCTCCTGGGAGGGAAAGGGAAGGGGAATTGATGGAGCATTTGGGAAGGCAAACAGGAGCAGGCACGGGGATGTGGCACTGGGAATTCCTATGGAAAAACTGCTCCAGGAGCTCTGCTGTTCCCATTCCCAGATCCCAGCATGGGGACAGAGACCTGTCCCTGCTCAGACACATTGGTCCAGAGCCTGCATCTCCCAAAATCCGCATCTCCCAGAGCCTGCATCTCCCAAAATTCCACATCTCCCAGAGCCTGGATCACCTCAATTCCACATCTCCCAGAGCCTGGACCTCCCAAAATTCCACATCTCCCAGAGCCTGCATCTCCCAAAATACCAGATCTCCCAACCCTGGATCCCCCAATTCCAGATCCCCACCACCAGCTCGGGATTCTGCAGCTCCGGGTCAAGTACAAAGCTAAGGATGGGAAGCAGGAAAAGCAGGAAAGGAGGGAATTCCTCCCTCCCAAGAAGTGCTTCCCTTCCCTCCCAAGTTTGTGCTCTTGCCCAACTCCGTTTCTCAGGAGCAGGGAATGCCGGTGCCTCATCCCACCCCAGGATTTTTGGGATGTGGGAGGACAGTGGGAATTCCAGAAGCTGCTTTTATGCCCTGAAATACAGGAGGGGTGAAAAAAAGACCCCAAAAACTTCACAAAGTCTGAAAGAGAGATAAAAATTCCAGGAGAGGCAGCTGGGATGGCCCGTTCTGGGGAAAGGCAGGCGGGAAATGCTCTGGGGAAATCAAACCAAAAAAAAAAGATGGGATGGGATGGGATGGGATGGGATGGGATGGGATGGGATGGGATGGGAGGTGGGGGAGGGGGCAGCCCCAGCCCCCTCCCCACCCAGGATGACGCAGACTCCCCCAGCTCAGCTCCTTATATAACCCTGCCCGATTCCTCGACTGCGGGCGCTGCCTTTGTGCGCCCCGGCCGGGCGATCGATCGGCGATTAATCAATTAATCACCCCATGGGTAATTGCATCAATCAGCACCGTGAGGGGGGGTGATGAGGAGCCAGGGCAGGGTCACTGCCGGTGTTTCTGGGATGGGAGAATTCCCTGGAATAGCGATGGATGGGGTGGGATGGGAGAGGGAAGGGAGAAGAGAATTGACTCCGATCCGACAGCAAATCCCAGCACCAGCACTCCTTTCCTCCTTAAAACATCCCCAAAAACCAAAACAATACCAACACCAATACTAAAAAACCAACGGGCAGAAGCAGCCGGGCTCACCCCCGAGCAGGAGCAGCCCCTTTTGTGCAGCCCAGCCCCGCGGCGGGGGCTGTCCCGGTACTCACAGGTGCAGTCCCGCCGCTGCCCCGGGGAGCTCGGCGGCGGCTCGGGGCGGCTCTGGGCAGGGGCCCGGGCCCGGGGCCGCTCCATCGCCCGCCCAGCCGGAGCCGCAGCCGCAGCCGGAGCCGGAGCCGCAGCCGGAGCCGCGCTCCGAGCGGGCCCTTCCCTGCCAATCATGCGCGTTCTGTTTTATTAAACAAAAGAAAAGGGGGATGCTGACTTTTTTCCCATGATGCCTCGCGGGGCAGGGAAAAAGAGAAGGGAAAAAAAAAAACCGAGAATTAAAAAAAAAAAAAAAATTGGAATGGAAAAAAATTTTTTTTTTTTTTTTTTTTTTTTTAAATTTTTTAAAATCTGGTCGCGACCGGTTTGGCATCTCGCGACATGGAGCTGGGTCTGGGTTTTTTTTTTGGGGGTGTTAATTTTTCCTGGGATTTTGGCCGCCCCCTCCCCCCGCTGCTGGCCCCCCGCCAAACTTTGTCTTCATTCATGGAAGCTCCTTCCCTCCCCTGGAATTTTAACTGTTTCCCTCCCAAAAACAAGGGTCGGGGCCGCGACGCTGCCGGAGCCGGGATCCGCCCCTCCCGTTCCCAAAAAAACGCGGCCCGAGGTTGGGAGGAGCAGCCCCGGGATGGGAGAGGATGAGAAGGGATCCGGGAATGTGCAAAGGGATCCCAGGGAAAGGGACCAGGGATCCCAGGGAATGAGCAAAGGGATCCCAAAATGTGCAAAGGGATCCGAGAATGGGACCAGGGATCTCAGGGATGGAGAATCCCAAGGATGGAGAAGCTATGGAATGGAAATCCATGGGTTGGAGAATCCATGGGATGGAGAATCCAGGGATGGAGATTGCCAAGGATGGAGAAGCCATGGAACTGAAATCCATGGGATGGAGAATCCAGGGATGGAGAATGCCAAGGATAAAGAATCCCAAGGATGGAGAATCCATGGGATGGAGAATGTTAAGGATGGAGAAGCCATGGAACTGAAATCCATGGGATGGAGAACCCAAGAAATGGAAAACATGGTTTTAAACTAAAACCCAGGAGACTGCACCTGGATATTTGGAATTGCTTGCTGGCTGTGAGGTGCTGAGGCCCCAGCACAGCTCATCCCGGCAACCTGAGCCTGCCCCATCCCTGGCAGTGCTCAAGGCCAGGCTGCACCGGGCTGGGAGCAGATGGAAGGTGCCAGGTTCCCCCAGAACACCCCGAAAACGCCGTGATCCCCAAGCCCCAGGGCTCCATTCCGTCCCTGAGGCGTGGGAGCCTGGGAATTCCGCAGCGTTCCAGCGCTGGAACCCCCAGTTTGCCTTCCTTGGATAAAATGGAACAATTCGCTTTCCAGAGGGGGAAAGGATTAATTAGCTTTAATTGCACGCTCGTTTCCATGGATTTATCAGCTAATGAGGGGGTGGGATGGGCCCTGGGATGATTTATTCCAGGCTGTGTCCATGGAAAACGCAGAGGGCACAGGAGAGCAGTGAGTTCCTTTATTCCTCCATTCCACTGGTTTTCCAGGACCCTTCCAGGCTGTTTCCATCCTCCTCCATCCCTGGGTTCTGCTGGGTGGGGGCTCAGGAAGGGACTGAAGGATGAAATCCCTCCCATCCCTGCTCCTGCCTCCCAAAACTCCAAATGCTGCTGCAAAAATTCCAATGGATCCTCCCGGCCCCACGGGCACAGGAGACATCATTTAATGGATTTGGGGATTTCCCTATGGATCCCTTCCCTGGGAACTTCTGTTTCCAGGCTCAAAAGGTCTTTGAGGAAGAGTCTGAGCAGAGCTCCTTCCATCCTAAATCCAAAGGATCTCTGGATCCTCTTCCCCATGACATGGAACAGAGAATTCCTGGATCCAGTTCCCTCTTCCCAAAGCTGGTTCTGGCACCATCCCAATCCAGCTTCAGGTACTCAGGAAAAGATTCTGGGAGAACTGGAGGACAATCCAGCAGGAGAAGGGATGATTTGTCCCCAAATTCGCCACAGGAATGCCCCCACTGCAGAGTAGGTGCTGGAATTTGTCAAGGCTCCAAGATTTAACTGGAATCCAGGATTTAATAAAGAGGGAAATCCACCGAGTTTGGAGTTAGTTGAGAAGGATGATGGGAGAGTTCTGGAATTCCCTGGAATTCTGAGATTCTCTGAGAATCTCCCTGCTGTGGAACATGGGGCAGATGCTGGGATGGGTTTGAGGAGCGGGGAAATTCCTCAGGAGCTCCTCCAGCTGCGCCCCTCACCCTGCAGGGGAGCTGGAACTGGGAGCAAACTGGGAGCAAACTGGGAGCAGGCGAGATTGCCAAGCCTTCCTCCAGCCAAGGAGGAACCCCCGGAGCATCGGCCTCAGAACCCCCTGGGGGCTGTGGATCCTGCAGGAAACAGCCCCAGCAGGTTTTCCAGCCAGGCCCTCCCTAAAAACCGGGATTTGGGGAGCGCAGACGGAGCCACCACACCTGGAGCTGCGGTTCGGGGGATCTGAGGTGGATTTTGGGGAACTTCTCACTCACAACCAAGTGGGAAACCAAAAATGGATTGTGGGATGGGTGACAAGGAGCAGCCTCCCCTTCCCACATGGGTTTGGCTCAGCCTCATCCCAAAAAACACCAGGGTTTGTGCATCCATCTTCTGAGATTCTGTGAAAGTGAAGCCCAAATTTTATCGGGAAAAACCCAGCGGGCATGGAAAAGGCCCACAAATCCAACTCTGCCTTCCCATCACCCAGCAGGGCTCCAAAACGGGACAATTCCGGGATTTGGCCCCAAAATCCACACTGCAGCAGAATCTCTGGAGCAGGGATGGAAGAACAGGGATGAGATGAGGATCCATGGAAATCACAGCCGGCCTCCTCGGGGCCGGGTCGGGGCTAATTTTAGGCTGGGAAGCGCCAACACCCTCCGGATTCCAGAGGCTGGAGCTGCTCTTCAGAGGGATTTCAGGCGTGTTCCAGATACCTCCATCCCAAACAGCCAGATACTCCATCCTGAACAGCCAGATACTCCATCCCAAACACACAGACACCTCCATCCCAAACACCTGGCTAAGATTCCAGGGTCTCACCCCTGGGATCTGGGGGGAGCTCTCCTCTTCCCCCAGCCCATCCCGCCAGCACAGGGAAAATCCCAGAAAATAAAACAAGAACTGAGCCCAGCGCTGCAGCCTCCTCCTGACCCACTCCCCAAACCCAAAGCAGCGGGATGGGAGCTGGATCCTCCAGGAGCTGCTGATGGAAGGAGCCCCAGGCACAACAGGGCAGCTCCTGATCCCTGAACATTCCCCGGGTCTGGGTCAAAGCCATGGCAGGATTCCAGAGCTGGGACTGCCCAGAACCCAATGAAACACAACAGAACCCAATCAAACACAGCAGAACCAAATCAAACCAAATCAAACCCAAGCCCCAAGAACACAGAGCAGAATTCCAAGAGCTGTGCTAACCCAACCCCACAGATTTCCACCAGGAACACGGACGGAGCAAGGAGAGATTTGCCTTCGGATACGGAAGAGCCAAGAGTGGAATGGATCATTCAAGATCCAAGGACGGATGGATGGATGAGGGATGATGGATGGATAAATGGATGGATGGACAGACAGATGGATGGATAAATGGATGGATGATGGACAGATGGATGATGGATGGATGGATGGATGATGGATGGATGGACAGACAGATGGACGGATAAATGGATGGATGATGGATAGACAGATGAACGGATGGATGAATGGATAGACAGACGGATGGACAGATGGATGGATGGATGGATGGATGGACAGATGGATGGACTGAAGGATGGATGGACAGATGGATGGATTGACGGATGGATGGATGGACAGATGGATGGATGGACGGATGGATGGACGGATAAATGGACAGATGATGAATGGATGGATGGATAGACAGATGAACGGATGGATGGATGGACAGATGGACGGATGGACAGACGGATGGATGGATGGACAGATGGATGGGCGGATGGACAGATGGATGGACGGATGGACGGATGGATGGATGGATGGACGGATGGATGGACAGATCAACAGACAGACGGATGGACGGATGGATGGATGGATGGATGGACGGATGGACAGACAGATGGACGGATGCTCCCGTCAGCGCCGGCCCCGTGCCCGGGAAAGGCGCCAGGAGAAGCTGGCCCCAAAGCCCAAAGGATGGGAGCCTCCCTCGGGTGGATCCCAGCGGGGAAGCCACTCCAGGGAATGCAGCAGGATCCCGGCCAGGGGATCCCTGGGGATGGGAGCATCCCTCTGGACACACCAACAGCACCTGGAGCACCGTGCATGTCCCAAACGCTGGGATGTGACCCCCAGAGCAGGGCGTGGAGGGGTCTCCCTGCACCCCCAATCCTTAAAACGCCTGAAATTCCCGAAAAACCGCGGCTGCCTGTGCGATCCCGCCCCAACCCCCACCCGGGAGCACCGAGGAACAGGAGTCAAATCCTCCCACACTCCTGCCAGGAGGAGGCTGTTCCCATTCCCGTGCTCCCCCTTCCTCCTCCTCGTCCTCCTCCTGCCATGCAGCGGCCGAGGAAGCTCCAGAAAATCAAATGGATATTAAAAATAAAATAATATAAAAAAAGGATCAAAAACGCTCTGGAAAAGCCAATCGATCCCGGCACATCCGTACACCGCCGCTCTTCCTCGCTGCTCCCAGATTCCCAAATCTCCTCCTCCTCCTCCTCTCTTCCCGGCAAACCACCCCCTCCCCCCGCCATCACAGATCCCTTCTCCAGGCTCCAAGGGGAGGGGAAAGTGCCCAAACGCCTCAATTTTGGGAATCTGGGAAAGGATTCTCCTCTGGAGCAGAAATCCTCATCCTCGGGAGGAGAAATCCTCTCGGATCTCCTCCTGGGAGAGGATCCAGCTTCCCAAATGCGGCTGAGGAAGGGTCCGTGCCCTCTCCCGCTCCCCCGGTGCGGCGTTTCCATCCCGATCCCACCCAACAACCGGGCAGGGGCGCGGGCAGTGCCCGCGGGGAAGGCGCCGGCGCCGCCGGAGGCTCCAGCCCCGCGTTATCCCGGGGATGGCAAAGTTTCCCCGCTGGCTTTGAGCTGGGGAAGCAGCACCGGGAAGAGAGGGGGGGCAGCAGGAAAAGAGGGAGAATCCCGCGGGGCGGAAATCCTGGATGAGGCCGGGAGCCGCTTCCAGCAGGGAAGGGGGAAACGGCGCGGAAAGGATCGGGAAGCGCTCCCGAATCCCGGCAGCGAACAAAGGGGGGCTCGCGGGGGGGTTCCCGGCATCCGCCCCCCCAAATCCCGCCGGCATCCCCTGGGCTGCCCCCGCCCCTTCCCCGTTTTCCCGGGGGATTCCCCTGCGCTCCCCCAAACCAACCGGGCTGATCCCCAAAATCTGAGCTCTGCTCTCCAAAACCCCTGAGCTCTCTCTGCCCCTCCAGATCCGTCTGGCTTTATTCCCCAACCCCCGCTCTGTCCCCCCTAAAATCCATCTGCTTTGTGCCCCCAAATCCTCTCGGGTTCTGCTCCCCAAAATCCGAGCTCTGCCCCTCCCCAAAATCCCCGAGCTCTGCCCCCCACACACCCGTCAGCCTGTGCCCCAAATTCGAGCTCTGCGCCCCCAAACCCCTGAGCCCCGCAATCCCAAATCTCTGAGATCTGCTCCCCAAAATCCGAGCTCTTCCCCCTCGAAAATCTGTCTGCTTTGTGCCCCCAATCCTTCCGGCTCTGCTCCCCAAATCCCTGGGCTCGGCACCCCCAAATCCCTGAGCTCTGCTCCCCCAAATCCGAGCTCTGCAATCCCCCAAATCCGAGCTCCGCCGCCGCCCAGCCCCTCGGGCTCTGCCCCCCCAAATCCGAGCTCTGCGCCCCCAAGGCACAGCTCCGATCGCCCGCAGCCCCGCGGGCTCTGCCTCCTGCCCGCAGTTCCCTCAAATCGCTCCTCAGCCCCCCCCCCATCCCCGGGTCTCGCCCCCTCAGCCAGGCCCTGCCCCGCCCCCGCCGGGCCCGGCCCCGCCGCGCCCCCGCAGGCCTCACCTGCCTCGGGGTCGCGGGGGTCGCGGCGCGTTCCCGGCGTCTCCCGGCGTTTCCCGGAGGATTCCCGGCGGATCCCGGCGGGTCCCGGGG
>JAREIS010001273.1:0-15748 GCA_030060385.1 Muscicapa striata striata
CAAATTAACTTTATAACGGCGTAAAGAGTGGTCACATGTTATCCAAGTAGCTAAGACTAAAAAGCAACTGAGCTGTCATAAGCCCAAGATGCTCATAAGGCCTCTGTCCTCAAAGAAGATCTTAGAACAACGATTAATTGAATTCCACGAAAGCCAGGGCCCAAACTGGGATTAGATACCCCACTATGCCTGGCCCTAAATCTTGATGTTCCACCCTACTCGAACATCCGCCCGAGAACTACGAGCACAAACGCTTAAAACTCTAAGGACTTGGCGGTGCTCCAAACCCACCTAGAGGAGCCTGTTCTGTAATCGATGATCCTCGCCAGCTCACCTCCCCTGACAGCTCAACAGTGAGCGCAATAGCCCCGTTACGCTAATAAGACAGGTCAAGGTATAGAGGTTTACGACCTCGATGTTGGATCAGGACATCCCTAGTGGTGCAGCCGCTACTGAGGTTCGTTTGTTCAACGATTAACAGTCCTACGTGATCTGAGTTCAGACCGGAGTAATCCAGGTCGGTTTCGAGCCCCATTTGACCTAACAGAGGGGGAATCAGAACTAGTCTCAGGGTTTAACGTAGAGTATGCAGCAGGACCTTTGCTTTATTCTTCCTAGCTGAATATGCAAACATCATACTCATAAACACATTAACTGCCATCTTGTTTTTAACCCAAGCGTCTTTAACCCGCCTCAAGAACTATACCCAGTGATTCTAGCCACAAAACCTCCTCCTATCAGCAGGGTTTCTGTGAATTCGTGCTTCCTACCCACGATTCCGATACGACCAACTGATACACCTCCTATGAAAAACTTCCTTCCGCTCACGCTGGCTTTATGCCTATGACACACCAGCATACCAATCTGCTATGCAGGATTACCCCCTACCTAAGAGCTCCCAAGGAAATGTGCCTGAGCACTAAGGGTCACTATGATAAAGTGAACACAGAGGTAGACCAATCCTCTCATTTCCTGAACTTAGAAAAGCAGGAATTGAACCTGCACCAAAGGGATCAAAACCTTCATACTTCCTTTATATTATTTTCTAGTAGGGTAAGCTAAACAAGCTATCGGGCCCATACCCTGAAAATGATGGTTCAACTCCTTCCCTACTAATGAACCCCAAGCAAAGCCAACATCATGCTTAATCTCACCAGCCATCGCGATAAAACTAGGGCTAGTTCCATTCCACTTTTGGTTCCCGAAGTTCTCCAAGGCACCTCCTCACCACCGGCCTACTTCTATCTACAGCTATAAAATTCCACCAATAACCCTATTCTTATGACCTCACAAGTGCTTAATCCACACTACTAATCACCATAGCTATCCTCTCTCGTAGCACTAGGAGGGTGGATAGGATTGAACCAAACACAAACCTGAAAATCCTAGCCTTTTCATCCATCTCCCACCTGGGCTGAATAGCCATCATCATTATCTACAGCCCTAAATTAGCCCTATTAAACTTCTACCTGTACATTTTAATAACTACAGCTGTATTCTTACCCTAAACTCAATCAAAACTTTAAAACTATCTACACTGATAACCACATGAACAAAAACCCCAGCACTAAGTGCAACCCTAATATTAACCCTACTTCCTTGCGGGTCTTCCACCTCTCACAGGCTTCTTCCCAAATGGCTAATCATCCAAGAATTAACAAAACAAGAAATAGCCCCAGCAGCAACAATCATCGCCTCCTCTCCTATTGAGCTTATTCTTCACTCTGACTCGCATACTGCGCAACAATCACACTCCCCCACACACCACAAACCACATAAAACAATGGTATACCAATAAACCAACCGGTGCTCTAGTTGCCATCCTGGCCACTATATCCATTACACTCCTGCCCATCTCACCCATAATTCTTACCATCATCTAAGAAACTTAGGATTACTTTAAACCGAAGGCCTTCAAAGCCTTAAACAAGAGTTAAACCCTCTTAGTTTCTGCTAAGATTCGCAGGACATTACCCTGCATCTCCTGAATGCAACTCAGATGCTTTAATTAAGCTAGAACCTTCAACCCACTAGGCAGATGGGCTTCGATCCCATAACACTATAGTTAACAGCTATATGCCCAAACCAACAGGCTTCTACCTACAGACCCCAGTGCGTAACTAACACACATCTGTGAGCTTGCAACTCACCATGAACTTCACTACAGGGCCGATAAGAAGAGGAATCAAACCTCTGTAAAAAGGACTACAGCCTAACGCTTATACACTCAGCCATCTTACCTGTGACATTCATTAACCGATGATTATTCTCAACCAACCACAAAGACATTGGCACTCTCTACCTAATCTTCGGCGCATGAGCCGGAATGGTAGGTACCGCCCTGAGCCTCCTCATCCGAGCAGAGCTAGGCCAACCCGGAGCTCTCCTAGGAGACGACCAAATTTACAACGTAGTTGTTACAGCCCACGCCTTCGTCATGATCTTCTTCATAGTCATACCAATCATAATCGGAGGCTTTGGAAACTGACTAGTCCCTCTAATAATCGGAGCCCCAGACATAGCATTCCCCCGAATAAACAACATAAGCTTCTGACTACTCCCCCCTTCCTTTTTACTTCTCCTCGCTTCTTCTACAGTCGAAGCAGGGGTAGGAACGGGCTGAACCGTGTACCCCCCTCTCGCTGGCAACCTGGCCCACGCTGGGGCCTCAGTAGACTTGGCCATTTTCTCCCTTCACCTAGCAGGTGTCTCCTCAATCCTCGGGGCTATTAACTTCATCACAACAGCAATCAACATAAAACCCCTGCACTACCTTCTTTGACCCAGCAGGAGGAGGAGAGACCGGTGCTTTATCAACACTTATTCTGATTCTTTGGCCACCCGGAAGTATACATCCTAATCCTCCCAGGATTCGGGATTATCTCTCATGTCGTAGCCTACTACGCAGGAAAAAGAACCATTCGGCTACATAGGAATAGTATGAGCCATACTATCAATTGGGTTCCTAGGTTTCATTGTCTGAGCCCACCACATGTTTACAGTAGGAATGGACGTAGACACTGAGCATACTTTACATCTGCCACTATAATCATTGCCATTCCAACAGGAATCAAAGTATTCAGCTGACTAGCAACACTGCACGGAGGCACAATCAAGTGAGACCCACCAATGCTATGAGCCATAGGATTTATCTTCCTATTCACCATCGGAGGTCTAACCGGAATTGTCCTGGCAAACTCCTCATTAGACATCGCCTTACACGACACTTACTACGTAGTAGCACACTTCCACTACGTCCTATCAATAGGCGCAGTATCGCAATCCTAGCAGGTTTCACCCACTGATTCCCACTATTCACCGGATACACCCTCCACTCCACATGAGCGAAAGCCCACTTCGGCGTAATATTCGTAGGTGTTAACCTGACTTTCTTCCCCAACACTTCTTAGGCCTAGCCGGCATACCACGACGATACTCAGACTACCCAGACGCCTACACCCTATGAAATACTATCTCCTCAATCGGTTCACTAATCTCCCTGACAGCCGTAATCATGCTAGTGTTCATTATCTGAGAAGCCTTCGCATCAAAACGTAAAGCACTTCAACCAGAACTAACAAGCACTAACATTGAATGAATCCACGGCTGCCCACCCCATTCCACACCTTTGAGGAACCAGCCTTTGTTCAAGTCCAAGAAAGGAAGGAGTCGAACCCCATATGTTGGTTTCAAGCCAACCGCATATAAACCACTTATGCTTCTTTCTCATAGAAGTGTTAGTAAAACAATTACATAGCCTTGTCAAGACTAAATTACAGGTGAAACCCCTGTACACCTCACCCCAAAAATGGCCAACCACTCACAACTAGGTTTCCAAGACGCCTCATCCCTATTATAGAAGAACTTGTTCAATTCCACGACCATGCCCTAATAGTTGCCCTAGCCATCTGCAGCTTAGTCCTTACCTACTAGCTTTAATACTCACAGAAAAACTGTCATCAAGTACCGTTGACGCCCAAGAAATCGAACTCGTATGAACAATCCTTCCAGCCGCTGTCCTGATCATACTCGCCCTTCCTCCTTACGGATTCTCTACATAATGGACGAAGTAAACGAGCCAGATAATCATTAAGAAGCTATGGAACAGCACTAGCCTTTTAAGCTAGAGAAAGAGGCTAATCCCTCCTAATGATATGCCTCAACTAAACCCAAACCCATGATTTTTATCATGCTCACCACATGACTGACCTTCTCCTTGATCATCCAACCCAAAACCGGCAACCGATGAATCACCAACTGACTGTCAACCCCACCTGATTCTTCCTAGTAGCAATCTATTCTCCTGTTCGACTAGAACGCCTCTCCTACTTCCTCCTATTCACTAACAATCAAACTGCCCTGACCCTGTGCCTATGCCTCGGAGCTCTCTCCACATTATTCGCAGCCACCTGCGCCCTAACCCAAAACGACATCAAAAAAATTATTGCCTTCTCCACTTCAAGCCAACTAGGACTTATAATAGTAACAATCGGACTAAATCTCCCTCAACTAGCCTTCCTCCACATCTCAACCCACGCATTCTTCAAAGCTATACTATTCCTATGCTCTGGCTCTATCATTCACTCCCTCAACGGTGAACAAGACATCCGAAAAGGCGGCTTCTCAGTAGACAACCCCACTCTTACGCGATTCTTTGCCCTACACTTCCTACTCCCTTTCGTCATTGTAGGCCTAACACTAGTCCACCTCACCTTCCTACACGAAACAGGCTCAAACAACCCACTAGGCATCCCCGCAGACTGTGACAAAATCCCATTCCACCCATACTACTCCACAAAAGACATCCTAGGATTCGCACTAATACTCATCCTACTAGTCTCCCTAGCCCTATTCTCCCCAAACCTTCTAGGAGACCCAGAAAACTTCACACCAGCCAACCCACTGGCTACGCCCCCTCACATCAAACCCGAATGGTACTTCCTATTCGCATATGCCATTCTACGCTCCATCCCAAAGGTCGATACTGCTATTTTATACCTAAACCTCACTAAATATACGACTAACGTCACAGTACACCTTTGAATTCCCCTAGACAATTAGGACCCGCCCACCTCCAAGGATATGTTCTTTACCAAATACTTTCAGGAACTCCCAAGCCAGAGTGCGTGGTTATCTATTGATCGTGTTTCTCACGAGAACCGAGCTACCCCGTGTCAGTTATACCTTCGGTTATTGGCTTCAAGGACATAACATCCCCCTACACCCTAGCCCAACTTGCTCTTTTGCGCCACTGGTTCCTATTTCAGGGCCATAACTTGCTCCAATCCTTCTTTCTCGCTCTTCACAGATACAAGTGGTTAGGATGAATAATCCCCTTTCTGCCTCGTAATCGCGGCATTCCTACTGTCCTGCGCTTTGTTTCTGGGGGTCCTTTCAATAAACCCTTCAAGTGCGTAGCAGGAGTTATCTTCCTCTTGACATGTACATCACATGTGCGCCTGACTATCGTTCACCGAAACCCCGGAA
Organism: Muscicapa striata striata; assembly: GCA_030060385.1. NCBI lineage: Eukaryota > Metazoa > Chordata > Aves > Passeriformes > Muscicapidae > Muscicapa > Muscicapa striata. The sequence continues at coordinate 5,488 of JAREIS010001273.1, forward strand.
TTTGTCATGGTTTCATCGTATAAGCCGTCGCATACTCGGATACTGATGCACTTTGACCCCATCACGAAGGGGAGGCTATTTTCCTCTTAAGTAGCAGATAATGTAGTGCTCACGGTACATGCTTACTTTATTTCCCTTTCCTTGGAATTTACACCTAAACCTTCATTTTCACGCATCATCATGCGTTCGTTTCTTTTTTTATTGACATTTTCATTTCAATCGTTAAAATATTTAACCATATCTTCCTACAAAAAACTAATGCATTCATATTATTTTATCAATAATTATCCATTCCCCCACTTTCCCCCTACCAAACAAACCAACAATCATCGAATGCAAAACAAACCAATACCAGACACTAAGCCCCATTCAAATCCACCACCCACCCGAACGAATTAACCACCATCTCCCTGACAAATCAACCCCGATTAAAACAAAACAAAAATACAAAACCATTACACACCGTCCCTGTAGCTTAAACAAAGCATGACACTGAAGATGTCAAGATGGCTGCCACCACGCACCCAAGGACAAAAGACTTAGTCCTAACCTTACTGTTGGTTGTTGCTAGGTTTATACATGCAAGTATCCGCGCACCAGTGTAGATGCCCTGGACACCTTGAACCACAAGTAGATAGGAGCGGGTATCAGGCTCACCACCAACCGTAGCCCAAGACGCCTAGCAATTGCCACGTCCCCACGGATTATCAGCAGTAGTTAATATTAAGCAATGAGTGTAAACTTGACTTAGCCATAGCAAACTCAGGGTCGGTAAATCCTGTGCCAGCCACCGCGGTCATACAGGAGACCCAAATTAACTTTATAACGGCGTAAAGAGTGGTCACATGTTATCCAAGTAGCTAAGACTAAAAAGCAACTGAGCTGTCATAAGCCCAAGATGCTCATAAGGCCTCTGTCCTCAAAGAAGATCTTAGAACAACGATTAATTGAATTCCACGAAAGCCAGGGCCCAAACTGGGATTAGATACCCCACTATGCCTGGCCCTAAATCTTGATGTTCCACCCTACTCGAACATCCGCCCGAGAACTACGAGCACAAACGCTTAAAACTCTAAGGACTTGGCGGTGCTCCAAACCCACCTAGAGGAGCCTGTTCTGTAATCGATGATCCACGATATTACCTGACCATTTCTTGCCCATAACAGCCTATATACCGCCGTCGCCAGCTCACCTCCCCTGACAGCTCAACAGTGAGCGCAATAGCCCCGTTACGCTAATAAGACAGGTCAAGGTATAGCCTATGGAATGGAAGCAATGGGCTACATTTTCTAAGTTAGAACATCACGGCAAAGGGATATGAAACTGTCCCTGGAAGGAGGATTTAGCAGTAAAGTGGGACAATCGAGCCCTCTTTAAGCCGGCTCTGGAGCACGTACATACCGCCCGTCACCCTCCTCGCAAGCGACCAAAACACCCTATAACTAAAAAGCCATCCAGCTAAAGATGAGGTAAGTCGTAACAAGGTAAGTGTACCGGAAGGTGCACTTAGACTACCAAGACGTAGCTTTAATCAAAGCATTCAGCTTACACCTGAAAGATATCTGCTAACACCAGATCGTCTTGATGCCAAACTCTAGCCCAATCGACATTGACCTGGAATAACAAAGCTACTCCCCTAAACCCAACCAAAGCATTTGCTAGTCCCAGTATAGGCGATAGAAAAGACACCATTGGAGCGATAGAGACCACGTACCGTAAGGGAAAGATGAAATAGCAATGAACAAGAAAAGCTACAAACAGCAAAGATCAACCCTTGTACCTTTTGCATCATGGTCTAGCAAGAACAACCAAGCAAAATGAATTTAAGTTTGCCACCCCGAAACCCAAGCGAGCTACCCATGAGCAGCTATTATTGAGCGAACCCGTCTCTGTTGCAAAAGAGTGGGACGACTTGTGGGTAGAGGTGAAAAGCCAATCGAGCTGGGTGATAGCTGGTTGCCTGTGAAACGAATCTAAGTTCACTCTTAATTCTTCTCCAAGGAAACAACAAACCCCAATGAAGCGAATTAAGGGCTATTTAAAGGGGGTACAGCTCCTTTAAAAAAGAATACAATCTCCACGAGCGGATAAATAACCTACACAAAACCTATTGTGGGCCCTCAAGCAGCCATCAACAAAGAGTGCGTTAAAGCTCCGTACCATAAAAATATATAAACCATATGAATCCCTCCCCACTAACAGGCTAACCTATAACCAAATAGGAGAATTAATGCTAGAATGAGTAACCAGGGTCCTCCCTCTACGACGCAAGCTTACATCCACACATTATTAACAAACCCCCAATATACGACCAATACAACAAGCAGAGTATTAAACACATTGTTAACCCGACAGAGGAGCGTCCATTAAGAAAGATTAAAACCTGCAAAAGGAACTAGGCAAACCACCAAGGCCCGACTGTTTACCAAAAACATAGCCTTCAGCAAACCAAAACAAGTATTGAAGGTGATGCCTGCCCGGTGACCTGAGGTTTAACGGCCGCGGTATCCTAACCGTGCAAAGGTAGCGCAATCAATTGTCCCATAAATCGAGACTAGTATGAATGGCTAAACGAGGTCTTAACTGTCTCTTGCAGGCAATCGGTGAAATTGATCTCCCTGTGCGAAAGCAGGGATAAACCCATAAGACGAGAAGACCCTGTGGAACTTTAAAACCAGCAGCCACCCCAAATAACATAAAACCCCATCGGGCTCACTAACACATAAGCCACTGGCCTGCGTTTTTCGGTTGGGGCGACCTTGGAGAAAAACAAATCCTCCAAAAATTAGACCTTACCTCTAGACTGAGAGCAACCCCTCAACGTGCTAATAGCAACCAGACCCAATATTATTGATCAATGGACCAAGCTACCCCAGGGATAACAGCGCAATCTCCTTCGAGAGTCCATATCGACAAGGAGGTTTACGACCTCGATGTTGGATCAGGACATCCTAGTGGTGCAGCCGCTACTAAGGGTTCGTTTGTTCAACGATTAACAGTCCTACGTGATCTGAGTTCAGACCGGAGTAATCCAGGTCGGTTTCTATCTATGATGAGCTCTTCCCAGTACGAAAGGATAGGAAAAGCAAGGCCAATACCACCAGCAAGCCTTCGTTTTAAGTGATGAAACCAACTTAATCACAAAAAACTATCACACCCACCCGCCCTAGAAAAGGGCCCAAGCTAGCGTGGCAGAGCTCGGCAAATGCAAAAGGCTTAAGTCCTTTAACTCAGAGGTTCAAATCCTCTCCCTAGCTTACCCATGACCAACCATCCACTCCTAATCAATCTCATCATAGCCCTATCCTACGCCCTACCCATCCTAATCGCAGTAGCCTTCCTCACATTAGTAGAACGAAAAATCCTAAGCTACATACAGGGCCGCAAAGGCCCAAACATCGTAGGACCCTACGGGCTGCTTCAACCCCTAGCAGACGGAGTAAAACTATTTATCAAAGAACCGATCCGCCCATCAACATCCTCCCCTATTTTATTCATCGCAACCCCTATACTAGCTCTCCTGCTTGCAATCTCCATCTGAACCCCACTCCCCCTGCCATTTTCACTTGCAGACCTAAACTTAGGCCTCCTGTTCCTACTAGCTATGTCAAGCCTGGCAGTTTACTCCATTCTGTGATCAGGGTGGGCTTCCAACTCAAAATACGCCCTAATCGGAGCACTTCGTGCAGTAGCCCAAACCATCTCCTACGAAGTAACCCTAGCCATCATCCTCTTGTCCGTTATCCTGCTCAGCGGTAACTACACACTCAGCACCCTGGCAGTAACCCAAGAGCCCCTATACCTAATCTTCTCTTGCTGGCCATTAGCCATAATATGGTACGTCTCCACACTCGCTGAGACCAACCGAGCCCCATTTGACCTAACAGAGGGGGAATCAGAACTAGTCTCAGGGTTTAACGTAGAGTATGCAGCAGGACCTTTTGCTTTATTCTTCCTAGCTGAATATGCAAACATCATACTCATAAACACATTAACTGCCATCTTGTTTTTTAACCCAAGCGTCTTTAACCCGCCTCAAGAACTATACCCAGTGATTCTAGCCACAAAAACCCTCCTCCTATCAGCAGGGTTTCTGTGAATTCGTGCTTCCTACCCACGATTCCGATACGACCAACTGATACACCTCCTATGAAAAAACTTCCTTCCGCTCACGCTGGCTTTATGCCTATGACACACCAGCATACCAATCTGCTATGCAGGATTACCCCCCTACCTAAGAGCCCCAAGGAAATGTGCCTGAGCACTAAGGGTCACTATGATAAAGTGAACACAGAGGTAGACCAATCCTCTCATTTCCTGAACTTAGAAAAGCAGGAATTGAACCTGCACCAAAGGGATCAAAACCCTTCATACTTCCTTTATATTATTTTCTAGTAGGGTAAGCTAAACAAGCTATCGGGCCCATACCCCGAAAATGATGGTTCAACTCCTTCCCCTACTAATGAACCCCCAAGCAAAGCTAGTCTTTATCATCAGCCTTCTCCTAGGGACCACCATCACAATTTCAAGTAATCACTGAATCATGGCTTGAACTGGGCTTGAAATCAACACCTTGGCCATTCTTCCCCTAATCTCTAAGTCTCACCACCCCCGGGCCATCGAAGCCGCAACTAAGTACTTCCTAGTCCAAGCAGCTGCCTCCACTCTAATCCTATTCTCCAGCATAACTAACGCATGACAAACCGGACAATGAGACATCACTCAGCTTACCTGCCCAACATCATGCTTAATCCTCACCTCAGCCATCGCGATAAAACTAGGGCTAGTTCCATTCCACTTTTGGTTCCCCGAAGTTCTCCAAGGCACCTCCCTCACCACCGGCCTACTTCTATCTACAGCTATAAAATTCCCACCAATAACCCTATTCTTTATGACCTCACAAGTGCTTAATCCCACACTACTAATCACCATAGCTATCCTCTCCGTAGCACTAGGAGGGTGGATAGGATTGAACCAAACACAAACCCGAAAAATCCTAGCCTTTTCATCCATCTCCCACCTGGGCTGAATAGCCATCATCATTATCTACAGCCCTAAATTAGCCCTATTAAACTTCTACCTGTACATTTTAATAACTACAGCTGTATTCCTTACCCTAAACTCAATCAAAACTTTAAAACTATCTACACTGATAACCACATGAACAAAAACCCCAGCACTAAGTGCAACCCTAATATTAACCCTACTCTCCCTTGCGGGTCTTCCACCTCTCACAGGCTTCCTTCCCAAATGGCTAATCATCCAAGAATTAACAAAACAAGAAATAGCCCCAGCAGCAACAATCATCGCCCTCCTCTCCCTATTGAGCTTATTCTTCTACCTCCGACTCGCATACTGCGCAACAATCACACTCCCCCCACACACCACAAACCACATAAAACAATGGTATACCAATAAACCAACCGGTGCTCTAGTTGCCATCCTGGCCACTATATCCATTACACTCCTGCCCATCTCACCCATAATTCTTACCATCATCTAAGAAACTTAGGATTACTTTAAACCGAAGGCCTTCAAAGCCTTAAACAAGAGTTAAACCCTCTTAGTTTCTGCTAAGATTCGCAGGACATTACCCTGCATCTCCTGAATGCAACTCAGATGCTTTAATTAAGCTAGAACCTTCAACCCACTAGGCAGATGGGCTTCGATCCCATAACACTATAGTTAACAGCTATATGCCCAAACCAACAGGCTTCTACCTACAGACCCCAGTGCGTAACTAACACACATCTGTGAGCTTGCAACTCACCATGAACTTCACTACAGGGCCGATAAGAAGAGGAATCAAACCTCTGTAAAAAAAGGACTACAGCCTAACGCTTATACACTCAGCCATCTTACCTGTGACATTCATTAACCGATGATTATTCTCAACCAACCACAAAGACATTGGCACTCTCTACCTAATCTTCGGCGCATGAGCCGGAATGGTAGGTACCGCCCTGAGCCTCCTCATCCGAGCAGAGCTAGGCCAACCCGGAGCTCTCCTAGGAGACGACCAAATTTACAACGTAGTTGTTACAGCCCACGCCTTCGTCATGATCTTCTTCATAGTCATACCAATCATAATCGGAGGCTTTGGAAACTGACTAGTCCCTCTAATAATCGGAGCCCCAGACATAGCATTCCCCCGAATAAACAACATAAGCTTCTGACTACTCCCCCCTTCCTTTTTACTTCTCCTCGCTTCTTCTACAGTCGAAGCAGGGGTAGGAACGGGCTGAACCGTGTACCCCCCTCTCGCTGGCAACCTGGCCCACGCTGGGGCCTCAGTAGACTTGGCCATTTTCTCCCTTCACCTAGCAGGTGTCTCCTCAATCCTCGGGGCTATTAACTTCATCACAACAGCAATCAACATAAAACCCCCTGCACTTTCACAATATCAAACCCCCCTATTCGTCTGATCCGTCCTAATTACTGCAGTCCTACTCCTCCTATCCCTCCCCGTCCTTGCTGCCGGTATTACAATGCTCCTTACCGACCGCAACCTAAACACTACCTTCTTTGACCCAGCAGGAGGAGGAGACCCGGTGCTTTATCAACACTTATTCTGATTCTTTGGCCACCCGGAAGTATACATCCTAATCCTCCCAGGATTCGGGATTATCTCTCATGTCGTAGCCTACTACGCAGGAAAAAAAGAACCATTCGGCTACATAGGAATAGTATGAGCCATACTATCAATTGGGTTCCTAGGTTTCATTGTCTGAGCCCACCACATGTTTACAGTAGGAATGGACGTAGACACTCGAGCATACTTTACATCTGCCACTATAATCATTGCCATTCCAACAGGAATCAAAGTATTCAGCTGACTAGCAACACTGCACGGAGGCACAATCAAGTGAGACCCACCAATGCTATGAGCCATAGGATTTATCTTCCTATTCACCATCGGAGGTCTAACCGGAATTGTCCTGGCAAACTCCTCATTAGACATCGCCTTACACGACACTTACTACGTAGTAGCACACTTCCACTACGTCCTATCAATAGGCGCAGTATTCGCAATCCTAGCAGGTTTCACCCACTGATTCCCACTATTCACCGGATACACCCTCCACTCCACATGAGCGAAAGCCCACTTCGGCGTAATATTCGTAGGTGTTAACCTGACTTTCTTCCCCCAACACTTCTTAGGCCTAGCCGGCATACCACGACGATACTCAGACTACCCAGACGCCTACACCCTATGAAATACTATCTCCTCAATCGGTTCACTAATCTCCCTGACAGCCGTAATCATGCTAGTGTTCATTATCTGAGAAGCCTTCGCATCAAAACGTAAAGCACTTCAACCAGAACTAACAAGCACTAACATTGAATGAATCCACGGCTGCCCACCCCCATTCCACACCTTTGAGGAACCAGCCTTTGTTCAAGTCCAAGAAAGGAAGGAGTCGAACCCCCATATGTTGGTTTCAAGCCAACCGCATATAAACCACTTATGCTTCTTTCTCATAGAAGTGTTAGTAAAACAATTACATAGCCTTGTCAAGACTAAATTACAGGTGAAACCCCTGTACACCTCACCCCAAAAATGGCCAACCACTCACAACTAGGTTTCCAAGACGCCTCATCCCCTATTATAGAAGAACTTGTTCAATTCCACGACCATGCCCTAATAGTTGCCCTAGCCATCTGCAGCTTAGTCCTTTACCTACTAGCTTTAATACTCACAGAAAAACTGTCATCAAGTACCGTTGACGCCCAAGAAATCGAACTCGTATGAACAATCCTTCCAGCCGCTGTCCTGATCATACTCGCCCTTCCCTCCTTACGGATTCTCTACATAATGGACGAAGTAAACGAGCCAGACCTAACCCTAAAAGCCATCGGCCATCAATGATACTGATCATACGAATATACTGACTTCAAAGACTTTACATTCGACTCCTACATGATCCCCACATCAGACCTACCACTAGGCCACTTCCGCCTCCTAGAAGTCGACCACCGCGTTATTGTGCCTATGAACTCCAAAGTCCGAGTCATCGTCACTGCTGACGACGTACTCCACTCATGAGCCGTCCCTAGCCTTGGTGTAAAAACCGACGCCATCCCAGGACGCCTCAACCAAACCTCCTTCCTATCGCCCCGCCCCGGAGTATACTATGGACAATGCTCAGAGATCTGCGGAGCCAATCACAGCTTTATACCAATCGTAGTCGAATCAACTCCTCTAGCCAATTTCGAAAACTGATCCTCCCTACTACCTTCCTAATCATTAAGAAGCTATGGAACAGCACTAGCCTTTTAAGCTAGAGAAAGAGGGCTAATCCCTCCTTAATGATATGCCTCAACTAAACCCAAACCCATGATTTTTTATCATGCTCACCACATGACTGACCTTCTCCTTGATCATCCAACCCAAAATTGTTACGTTCATTACTATAAACCCACCATCCAGCAAAACACCCACAACCCCTAAAACTACCCCCTGAACCTGACCATGAACCTAAGCTTCTTCGACCAATTCTCAAGCCCAACCTTCCTAGGAATTCCCCTAATCTTGATCTCAATAACATTCCCAGCCCTCCTCCTCCCTTCCCCCGGCAACCGATGAATCACCAACCGACTGTCAACCCTACAACTATGATTCATCAACCTAATCACAAAACAACTAATAATACCACTCCACAAAAAAGGACACAAATGGGCCCTAATCCTAACATCCCTAATAATCTTCCTGCTACTAATTAACCTCCTAGGACTACTACCATACACATTCACACCAACCACCCAATTATCCATAAACCTAGCCCTGGCCTTCCCCCTATGACTTGCCACACTCCTAACAGGCCTACGAAACCAACCCTCTGCCTCCCTAGGCCATCTACTGCCAGAAGGCACCCCCACCCCCCTAATCCCTGCCCTAATCCTAATCGAAACAACAAGCCTTCTCATCCGACCACTAGCTTTAGGTGTCCGCCTAACTGCTAACCTTACAGCAGGACACCTCCTGATTCAACTCATCTCCACCGCCACAACAGCCTTGTTCTCAACAATACCAGCAGTTTCACTATTAGCCCTGCTAGTCCTACTACTTTTAACAATCCTAGAGGTAGCAGTAGCCATAATCCAAGCCTACGTCTTCGTCCTCCTACTAAGCCTCTACCTACAAGAAAACATCTAACACCAATGGCACACCAAGCACATTCCTATCACATAGTAGACCCTAGCCCATGACCCATTTTAGGAGCAGCTGCTGCCCTCCTAACCACTTCCGGATTAACCATATGATTCCACTACAACTCCCCTCAACTCTTAATCATCGGTCTCATCTCAATACTCCTAGTCATATTCCAATGATGACGAGACATTGTACGCGAAAGCACCTTCCAAGGTCACCACACCCCTACCGTCCAAAAAGGTTTACGATATGGCATAGTTCTGTTCATCACATCAGAAGCCTTCTTCTTCCTAGGCTTCTTTTGAGCATTCTTCCACTCCAGCCTAGCCCCCACCCCAGAACTAGGAGGACAATGACCTCCCGTAGGGATTAAACCCCTAGACCCCATAGACGTCCCCCTACTAAACACTGCTATTCTCCTGGCCTCAGGAGTAACAGTCACATGAGCCCACCATAGCATCACAGAAGCCAACCGAAAACAAGCAAAGGCCCTCACCCTTACCGTCCTCCTGGGCTTCTACTTCACTGGCCTCCAAGCCATGGAGTACTACGAAGCCCCCTTCTCCATCGCAGACGGGGTGTACGGTTCAACCTTTTTCGTAGCCACAGGATTCCACGGCCTACATGTAATCATCGGCTCCACATTCCTTCTAGTATGCCTCTTCCGCCTGATCAAATTCCACTTCACATCAAACCACCACTTTGGATTTGAGGCAGCAGCATGATACTGACACTTCGTAGACGTAGTGTGACTATTCCTATACATTTCTATCTACTGATGAGGATCCTGCTCTTCTAGTATATTCATTACAATAGACTTCCAATCTTTTAAATCTGGTTTAAACCCAGAGAAGAGCAATGAACATAATCACATTCATGATCGCCATATCCCTAACCCTAAGCATAGCCCTAACCGCCCTGAACTTTTGACTAGCCCAAATAACCCCAGACTCAGAAAAACTATCCCCATACGAATGTGGATTTGACCCACTAGGATCCGCACGACTCCCTTTCTCAATTCGATTCTTCCTAGTAGCAATCCTATTCCTCCTGTTCGACCTAGAAATCGCCCTCAGCCTCCTGATCATACCATCAGCTGACTAACCC
>JAREIS010001274.1:0-16163 GCA_030060385.1 Muscicapa striata striata
CTGTGATGTGCTGGGGCCTGTGACATCACAAGGAGAAGGGCTGTGATGTGCTCTGAGTGCCTGTGAACATCACAAGGAGCAGGGCTGTGATGTGCTCTGGTGCCTGTGACATCACAAGGTCGGGCTTGATTTGCTCTGGTGCCTGTGACATCACAAGGAGCAGGACTGTGATGTGCTCTGGTGCATGTGACATCACAAGGAGCAGGGCTGTGATGTTCTCTGGTCCTGTGACATCACAAGGAGCGGGATGGATTTGTCTGGGGCCTGTCGACATCAAAGGGAGGCCTGTGATGTTCTCTGGTGCCTTTGACTCACAAGAGCAGGGCTGTGATGTGCTCTGTGCCTAGTGACATCAAAGGGCAAGGCTTGATGTGCTCTGGTGCCTGTGACATCACAAGGGCAGGCTGTGATTTGCTCTGGTGCATGTGACATCACAAGGAGCAGGACTGTGATGTGCTCTGGTGCCGTGACATCACAAGGCGGGCTGTGATGTGCTCTGGTGCTCTGGTGCCTGTGACATCACAGGGGTCAGGGCTGTGATGTGCTCTGGTGCCTGTGACATCACAAGGGTCAGGTGCTCTGATGTGCTCTGGTGCGTGTGACATCACAAGGAGCAGGGCTGTGATGTGCTCTGGTGCCTGTGACATCACAAGGAGCAGGGCTGTGATGTGCTCTGGTTCCTCTGACATCACAATGGTCAGGGCTGTGATGTGCTCTGGTTACTGTGACATCACAATGGCAAGGCCTGTGATGTGCTCTGGTGCCTGTGACGTCACAATGGACAGGGCTGTGATGTTCTCTGGTGCCTGTGACGTCACAAGTTTCAGGGCTGTGATGTGCTCTGGTGCCTGTGACATCACAATGGTCAGATCTGTAATGTGCTCTGGAGCCTGTGACATCACAATGGTCAGGGCTGTGATGTGCTCTTGTGCCTGTGACATCACAAGGGTCAGGGCTGTGATGTGCTGTGGTGCCTGTGACATCACAAGGGTCAGGGCTGTGATGTGCTCTGGTGCCTGTGACATCACAAGGAGCAGGGCTGTGATGTGCTCTGGTGCCTGTGACATCACAATGGTAAGGGCTGTGGTGTGCACTGGTGCCTGTGACGTCACAATGGTCAGGGCTGTGATGTGCTCTGGTGCCTGTGACATCACAAGGAAAAGGGCTGTGATGTGCTCTGGTTCCTCTGACATCACAAGGAGCGGGGCAGTGATTTATTCTGGTGCCTGTGACATCACAAGGGTCTGGGCAGTGATGTTCTCTGGTGCCTGTGACATCACAAGGAGCGGGGCTGTGATTTATTCTGGTGACTGTAACATCACAAGGAGCAGGGCTGTGATGTTCTCTGGTGCCTTTGACGTCACAATGAGCAGGGCTGTGATGTGCTCTGGTGCATATGACGTCAAAAGGGGCAGGGCTATAATGTGCTCTGGTGCCTGTGACATCACAAGGGGCGGCCCTGTGATTTGCACTGGTGCATGTGACATCACACGGAGCAGGACTGTGATGTGCTCTGGTACCTGTGACATCACAAGCAGCGGTGTTGTGATGTGCTCTGTTGCCTGTGACATCCCAAGGAGCAGGGCTATGATTTGTTCTGGTAACTGTGACATCACAAGGAGCAGGGCTGTGATGTGCTCTGGTGCCTGTGACATCAGAGGGAGAAGGACTGTGATGTGCCCTGGTGCCTGTGACATCCCAAGGGGCGGGGCTCTGATGTGCTCTGGTACCTGTGACATCATAAGGAGCAGGGCTGTGATGTGGTCTCGTGCCTGTGACATCACAATGGTCAGGGCTGTGATGTGCTCTGGTTCCTGTGACATCACAATGGTAAGGGCTGTGATGTGCTCTGGTGCCTGTGACATCACATGGAGAAGGGCTGTGATGTGCTCTGGTGAATGTGACATCACCGGGAGCAGGGCTGTGATGTGCTCTGGTGACTGTGACCTCAAAAGGAGCAGGGCTGTGATGTGCTCTGCTGCCTGTGACATCACAAGGAGCGGGGCTGTGATGTTCTCTGGTGCCTGTGACTTCACAAGGGTAAGGGCTGTGATGTGCTCTGGTGCCTGTGACATCACAATGGTCAGGGCTGTGATGTGCTCTGGTGCCTGTGACATCACATGGAGAAGGGCTGTGATGTGCTCGGGTGCCTGTGAAATCACAAGCAGCAGGGCTGTGATGTGCTCTGGTGCCTGTGACATCGCAAGGGGCGGGTCTGTGATGTGCTCTGGTGCCTGTGACATCACAAGGAGCAGGACTGTGATGTGCTCTGGTGCCTGTGACATCACAAGCAGCGGGGCTGTGATGTGCTCTGGTGCATGTGACATCACAAGGAGCGGGGCTGTAATTTTATCTTGTACCTGTGACATCACAAGGAGCAGGGCTGTGATGTGCTCTGGTGCCTGTGACATCACAATCGTCAGGGCTGTGATGTGCTCTGGTGCCTGTGACACGACAAGGAGTGGGGCTGTGATGTGCTCTGTTGCCTGTGACATCACAAGGAGCAGGGATATGATTTGTTCTGGCAACTGTGACATCACAAGGAGCGGGGCTGTGATGTGCCCTGGTGCCTGTGACATCAGAGCGAGAAGAACTGTGATGTGCCCTGGTGCCTGTGACATCAGAGCGAGAAGAAATGTGATGTGCTCTGGTGCCTGTGGCATCACAAGGGTCAGGTCTGTGATGTCCTCTGCTGACTGTGACATCACAAGGAGCGGGGCTCTGATGTGCTCTGGTACCTGTGACATCATAAGGAGCAGGGCTGTGATGTGCTCTCGTGCCTGTGACATCACAAGGAGCAGGGCTGTGATGTGCTCTGGTTCCTGTGATATCAGAAGTGTCAGGCCTGTGATGTCCTCTGGTTCCTCTGACATCACAATGGTCAGGGTTGTGATGTGCTATGGTACCTGTGACATCACAAGGAGTGGGGATGTGACGTGCTCAGGTGGCTGTGACATCACAAGGCTCAGGACTGTGATGTGCTCTGGTTCCTGTGACATCACAAGGAGCAGTGCTGTGATGTGCTCTGGTGCCTGTGACATCACAATGGTAAGGGCTGTGGTGCACTCTGCTGCCTGTGACATCACAAGGGTCAGGTCTGGGATGCGCTCTGGTGCCTGTGACATCACAAGGGGCGGGGCTCTGTTGTGTTCTGGTACCTGTGGCATCACAAGGCTCAGGGCTGTGATGTGCTCTTGTTACTGTGACACCACAATGGTATGGCCTCTGCTGCGCTCTGGTGCCAGTGACATCACAATGGTCAGGGCTGTGATGTTCTCTGGTGCCTGTGGCATCAGAAGTGGCAGGGCTGTGATGTGCTCTGCTGCCTGTGACATCACAATGCTAGGGGCTGTGGTGTCCTCTGCTGCCTGTCACATCACAAGGAGCGGGGCTGTGATGTGCTCTGTTGCTTGTGACGTCACAAGGGTAAGGGCTGTGATGTGCTCTGGTGCCTGTGACATCACAAGTGTCAGGGCTGTGATGTGTTCGGGTGCCTGTGACATCACAAGTGACAGGGCTGTGATGTTCTCTTGTGCCTGTGACATCACAACGCTCAGGGCTGTGATGTGCACTGGTTCCTGTGAAATCACAAGGAGCCGGGCTGTGATGTGCTCTTGTGCCTGTGGCATCACAATGGTTAGGGCTGTGGTGTGCTCTGCTGCCTGTGACATCACAAGGAGCGGGGCTGTGATGTGCTCTGTTGCTTGTGACGTCACAAAGGTAAGGGCTGTGGTGTGCTCTGCTGCCTGTGACATCACAAGGAGCTGGGCTGTAATGTGCTCTGTTGCTTGTGACGTCACAAGTGTAAGGGCTGTGATGTGCTCTGGTGCCTGTGACATCACAATGGTCAGGGATGTGATGTGCTCGGGTGCCTGTGAAATCACAAGGAGCAGGGCTGTGATGTGCTCTGGTGCCTGTGACATCACAATGGTCAGGGATGTGATGTGCTCTGGTGCCTGTGACATCACAAGGAGCAGGGCTGTGATGTGCTCTTGTGCCTGTGACATCACAATGGGCGGGGCTGTGATGTGCTCTGGTGTCTGTGACATCACAAGTGTCAGGGCTGTGATGTTTTCTGGTGCCTGTGATGTCACAAGTGTCAGGGCTGTGATGTGCTCTGGTGCCTGTGACATCACAAGGAGTGGGGATGTGACGTGCTCAGGTGCCTGTGACATCACAAGGGTCTGGGCTGTGATGTGCTCTGGTTCCTGTGACATCACAAGGAGCGGGGCTGTGATTTGTTCTGGTGACTGTGACATCACAAGGAGCAGGGCTGTGATGTGCTCTGGTGCCTGTGAGAACAAAATGGTCAGGGCTGTGATGTGCTCTGGTGCCTGTGACATCACAAGGAGCGGCGATGAGATTTGGTCTGGGGCCTGCGACATCACAAGGGTTAGGCCTGTGATGTTCTCTGGTGCCTTTGACGTCACAATGAGCAGGGCTGTGATGTGGTCTGGTGCATATGACATCAAAGGGGCAGGGCTATAATGTGCTCTGGTGCCTGTGACATCGCAAGGGGCGGGGCTGTGATTTGCTCTGGCGCCTGTGACATCACAAGGAGCAGGACTGTGATGTGCTCTGGTGCCTGTGACATCACAAGCAGCGGGGCTGTGATGTGCTCTGGTGCATGTGACATCAGAAGGAGCGGGGCTGTAATTTGATCTGGTACCTGTGACATCACAAGGAGCAGGGCTGTGATGTACTCTGGTGCAAGTGACATCACGGGAGCAGGGCTGTGATGTGCTCTGGTGTCTGTGACCTCAAAGGAGAAGGGCTGTGATGTGCTCTGGTGCCTCTGAAATCACAAGGAGCAGGGCTGTGATGTGCTCTGGTTCCTGTGATATCAGAAGGGTCAGGCTAGTGATGTGCTCTGGTTCCTCTGACATCACAATGGTCAGGGCTGTGATGTGCTCTGGTTACAGTGACATCACAATGGTAAGGCCTGTGCTGTGCTCTGGTGCCTGTGACATCACAAGTGTCAGGGCTGTGATATGCTCTGGTGCCTGTGACATCACAATGGTCAGGGCTGTGATGTGCTGTTGTGCCTGTGACATCACGAGGGTCAGGGCTGTGATGTGCTCTGGCACCTGTGACATCACAAGGAGTGGGGATGTGGCGAGCTCAGGTGCCTGTGACATCACAAGGGTCTGGGGCGTGATGTTCTCTGGTGCCTGTGACATCACAAGGCTCTGGGCTGTGATGTGCTCTGGTTCCTGTGACATCACAAGGAGCAGGGCTGTGATGTGCTCTGGTGCCTTTGACATCACAATGGTGAGGGCTGTGGTGTGCTCTGCCTGTGACATCACAAGGAGCGGGGCTGTGATGTGCTCTGGTGGCTGTTACATCACAAGGGTCAGGTCTGGGATGTTCTCTGGTTCCTGTGACATCACGAGGGGCTGGGCTCTGATCTGCTCCGGTACCTGTGACATCATAAGGAGCAGGGCTGTGATGTGCTCTCGTGCCTGTGACATCAGAAGGAGCAGGGCTGTGATGTGCTCTGGTTCCTGTGACATCACAAGGAGCAGGGCTGTGATGTGCTCTGGTGCATGTGACATCACAAGGCGCCGGGCAGTGATGTGCTCGGGTGCCTGTGACATCGCAAGGAGCGGGGATGAGATTTGGTCTGGGGCCTGCGACATCACAAGGGTAAGGCCTGTGATGTTCTCTGGTGCCTTTGACGTCACAATGAGCAGGGCTGTGATGTGCTCTGGTGCATATGACATCAAAAGGGGCAGGGCTATAATGTGCGCTGGTGTCTGTGACATCGCAAGGGGCGGGGCTGTGATTTGGTCTGGTGCCTGTGACATCACAAGGAGCAGGACTGTGATGAGCTGTGGTGCCTGTGACATCACAAGGAGTGGGGCTGTGATGTGCTCTGTTGCCTGTGACATCAAAAGGAGCAGGGCTATGATTTTTTCTGGTAACTGTGACATCACAAGGAGCAGGGCTGTGATGTGCTCTGGTGCCTGTGACATCAGAGGGAGAAGGCCAGTGATGTGCTCTGGTGCCTGTGACATCACAAGGAGCAGGGCTGTGATGTGCTCTGGTTCCTGTGATATCAGAAGGGTCAGGGTTGTGATGTGTTCTGGTGCCTGTGACATCACAAGGAGAAGGGCTGTGATGTGCTCTGGTGCCTGTGAAATCACAAGGAGCAGGGCTGTGATGTGCTCTGGTGCCTGTGACATCACAAGGGTCAGGTCTGGGATGCGCTCTGGTGCCTGTGACAACACAAGGGGCGGGGCTCTGTTGTGCTCTTGTACCTGTGACATCATAAGGAGCAGGGCTGTGATGTGCTCTGGTGCCTGTGACATCACAAGGAGCAGGGCTGTGATGTGCTCTGGTGCCTGTGGCGTCACAAGTTTCAGGGCTGTGATGTGCTCTGGTGCCTGTGACATCACAATGGTCAGGGCTGTGATGTGCTCTGGTTATTGTGACATCACAACGGTAAGGCCTGTGATGTTCTCTGGTGCCTGTGACGTCACAAGTGTCAGGGCTGTGATGTGCTCTAGTGCCTGTGACATCACAATGATCAGAGCTGTAATGTGCTCTGGCGCCTGTGACATCACAATGGTCAGGGCTGTGATGTGCTGTTGTACCTGTGACATCACAAGGGTCAGGGCTGTGATGTGCTCTGGTACCTGTGACATCACAAGGAGTGGGGATGTGACGTGCTCAGGTGCCTGTGCCATCACCAGGGTCTGGGCTGTGATGTTCTCTGGTGCCTGTGACATCACAAGGCTCAGGGCTGTGATGTGCTCTGTTTTCTGTGACATCACAAGGAGCAGGGCAGTGATTTGCTCTGGTGCCTCTGACATCACAAGGGGCAGGGCTGTGATGTGCTCTTGTGCCTGTGACATGACAAGGAGAGGGCTGTGTTGTAGTCTGGTTCCTGTGACATCAGAAGGACAGTGTTCTGATTTGCTCTGGTGCCTGTGAAGTCAGAAGGACCGGGCTCTGATTTGCTCTGGTGCCTCTGATATGACAAGGAGCGGGGCTGTGATTTGTTCTGGTGACTGTGACATCACAATGGTCAGGGCTGTGATGTGCTCTGGTGCATGTGACATCACAAGGTGCCGGGCAGTGATGTGCTATGGTGCCTGTTACATCACAAGGAGCGAAAATGAGATTTGGTCTGGGGCCTGCGACATCACAAGGGTAAAGCCTGTGATGTTCTCTGCTGCCTTTGACATCACAATGAGCAGGGATGTGATGTGCTCTGGTTCCTGTGACATCACAAGGAGCTAGGCAGTGATTTGCTCTAGTGCCTGTGACATCACAAGGGGCAGGGCTGTGATGTGCCCTGATGCCTGTGACATTACAATGGTCAGGGCTCTGCTGTGCTCTGGCAACTGTAACATCAGAAGGGTCAGACCTGTGCTGTGTTTTGGTGCCTGTGACATCACAATGAGCAGGGTTGTGATGTGCTCTGGTGCCTGTGTCATCACAAGAAACGGGACTGTGATGTTCTCTGCTACCTGTGACATCACAAGGAGCAGGGCTGTGATGTGCTGTAGTGCCTGTGACATCACATGGGTCAGGTTTGTGATGTTCTCTGGTGCCTGTGACGTCACAGGTGTCAGGGCTGTGATGTGCTCTGGTGGCTGTGACATCACAATGGTCAGAGCTGTAATGTGCTCTGGCGCCTGTGACGTACTAATGGTCAGGGCTGTGATGTGCTGTTGTGCCTGTGACATCACAAGGGTCAGGGCTGTGATGTTCTCTGGTACCTGTGACATCACAAGGAGTGGGGATGTGACGTGCTCAGGTGCCTGTGACGTCACAAGGGTCTTGGCTGTGATGTTCTCTGGTGCCTGTGACATCACAAGGCTCTGGGCTGTGATGTGCTCTGGTTCCTGTGACATCACAAGGAGCAGGGCAGTGATCTGCTCTGGTGCCTGTGACATCACAAGGGGCAGGGCTTTGATGTGCTCTTGTGTCTGTGACATTACAAGGAGAGGACTGTGATGTACTCTGCTGCCTGTGACATCAGAAGGACAGGGCTCTGATTTGCTCTGGTGCCTGTGAAGTCAGAAGCTCAGGGCTCTGATTTGCTCTGGTGCCTGTGATATGACAAGGAGCGGGGCTGTTTTTATTCTGGTGACTGTGACATCTCAAGGAGCAGGGCTGTGATGTGCTCTGGTGCCTGTGACATCACAATGGTCAGGGCTGTGATGTGCTCTGGTGCATGTGACATCACAAGGAGCAGGGCTGTGATGTGCTCTGGTGCCTGTGACATCACAATGGTAAGGGCTGTGATGTGCTCTGGTGCATGTGACATTACAAGGTGCCGGGCAGTGGTGTGTACTAGTGCCTGTGACATCACAGCCCGCTCCTTGTCATATCACAGGCACCAGAGCAAATCAGAGCCCTGAGCTTCTGACTTCACAGGCACCAGAGCAAATCAGAGCCCTGTCCTTCTGATGTCACAGGCAGCAGAGTACATCACAGTCCTCTCCTTGTAATGTCACAGACACAAGAGCACATCAAAGCCCTGCCCCTTGTGATGTCACAGGCACCAGAGCAGATCACTGCCCTGCTCCTTGTGATGTCACAGGAACCAGAGCACATCACAGCCCAGAGCCTTGTGATGTCACAGGCACCAGAGAACATCACAGCCAAGACCCTTGTGACGTCACAGGCACCTGAGCACGTCACATCCCCACTCCTTGTGATGTCACAGGTACCAGAGAACATCACAGCCCTGACCCTTGTGATGTCACAGGCACAACAGCACATCACAGCCCTGACCATTAGTACGTCACAGGCGCCAGAGCACATTACAGCTCTGACCATTGTGATGTCACAGCCACCAGAGCACATCACAGCCCTGACACCTGTGACGTCACAGGCACCAGAGAACATCACAGCCCTGACCATTGTGATGTCACAGGCACCAGAGCACATCACAGGCCTGGCCCTTGTGATGTCACGGGCACCAGAGGATATCACAGCCCTTCTCCTTGTGGTGTCACAGGCACCAGAGCACATCACAAACCTGACCCATGTGATGTCACAGGCACTACAGCACATCACAGCCCTGCTCCTTGTGATGTCACAGGTAGCAGAGAACATCACAGTCCCGTTTCTTGTGATGACACAGGCACCAGAGCACATCACAACCCTGCTCATTGTGATGTCACAGGCACCAAAACACAGCACAGGTCTGACCCTTCTGATGTTACAGTTGCCAGAGCACAGCAGAGCCCTGACCATTGTAATGTCACAGGCATCAGGGCACATCACAGCCCTGCCCCTTGTGATGTCACAGGCACTAGAGCAAATCACTGCCTAGCTCCTTGTGATGTCACAGGAACCAGAGCACATCACATCCCTGCTCATTGTGATGTCAAAGGCAGCAGAGAACATCACAGGCTTTACCCTTGTGATGTCGCAGGCCCCAGACCAAATCTCATTTTCGCTCCTTGTGATGTAACAGGCACCATAGCACATCACTGCCCGGCACCTTGTGATGTCACATGCACCAGAGCACATCACAGCCCTGACCATTGTGATGTCACAGTCACCAGAACAAATCACAGCCCCGCTCCTTGTCATATCAGAGGCACCAGAGCAAATCAGAGCCCGGTCCTTCTGACTTCACAGGCACCAGAGCAAATCAGAACACTGTCCTTCTGATGTCACAGGAACCAGACTACAACACAGCCCTCTCCTTGTCATGTCACAGGCACAAGAGCACATCACAGCCCTGCCCCTTGTGATGTCACAGGCACCAGAGCAAATCACTGCCCTGCTCCTTGTGATGTCACAGAAAACAGAGCACATCACAGCCCTGAGCCTTGTGATGTCACAGGCACCAGAGAACATCACAGCCCAGACCCTGGTGATGGCACAGGCACCTGAGCACGTCACATCCCCACTCCTTGTGATGTCACAGGTACCAGAGCACATCACAGCCCTGACCCTTGTGATGTCACAGGTACAACAGCACATCACAGCCCTGACCATTGTGATGTCACAGGCGCCAGAGCACATTACAGCTCTGATCATTGTGATGTCACAGGCACTAGAGCACATCACAGCCCTGACACTTGTGACGTCACAGGCACCAGAGAACATCACAGGCCTTACCATTGTGATGTCACAATAACCAGAGCACATCACAGCCCTGACCATTGTGATGTCACAGGCACCAGAGCACATCACAGCCCTGAAACTTGTGACGTCACAGGCACCAGAGCACATCACAGCCCTGCTCCTTGTGATGTCACAGGCACCAGAGCACAACACAGCCCTGCTCCTTATGATGTCACAGGTACCAGAGCACAACAGAGCCCCGCCCCTTGTGTTGTCACAGGCACCAGAGCGCATCCCAGACCTGACCCTTGTGATGTCACAGGCACCAGAGCACATCACAGCCCTGCTCCTTGTGATTTCACAGGCACCAGAGCACATCACAGCCCTTCTCCTTGTGATGTCACAGGCACCAGAACACATCACAACCCTGACCCTTCTGATATCACAGGAACCAGAGCACATCACAGCCCTGCTCCTTGTGATGTCACAGGCACCACAGCACATCACTGGCCCTCTCCCTCTGATGTCACAGGCACCAGAGCACATCACAGCCCTGCTCCTTGTGATGTCACAGTTACCAGAAAAAATCATAGCCCTGCTCCTTTTGATGTCACAGGCAACAGAGCACATCACAGCCCCACTCCTTGTGATGTCACAGGCACCACAGCTCATCACAGTCCTGCTCCTTGTGATGTCACAGGCACCAGCGCACATTATAGCCCTGCCCCTTTTGATGTCATATGCACCAGAGCACATCACAGCCCTGCTCATTGTGACGTCAAAGGCACCAGAGAACATCACAGGCCTTACCCTTGTGATGTCGCAGGCCCCAGACCAAATCTCATCCCCGCTCCTTGCGATGTCACAGGCACCAGAGCACATCACTGCCCGGCGCCTTGTGATGTCACATGCACCAGAGCACATCACAGCCCTGCTCCTTGTGATGTCACAGGAACCAGAGCACATCACAGCCCTGCTCCTTCTGATGTCACAGGCACGAGAGCACATCACAGCCCTGCTCCTTATGATGTCACAGGTACCGGAGCAGATCAGAGCCCAGCCCCTCGTGATGTCACAGGAACCAGAGAACATCCCAGACCTGACCCTTGTGATGTAACAGCCACCAGAGCACATCACAGCCCCGCTCCTTGTGATGTCTCAGGCAGCAGAGCACACCACAGCCCTCACCATTGTGATGTCAAAGGCACCAGAGCACATCACAGCCCTGCTCCTTGTGATGTCACAGGAACCAGAGCACATCACAGCCCAGAGCCTTGTGATGTCACAGGCACCAGAGAACATCACGCCCCAGACCCTTGTGATGTCACAGGCACCTGAGCTCGCCACATCCCCACTCCTTGTGATGTCACAGGTGCCAGAGCACATCACAGCCCTGACACTTGTGATGTCACAGGCACCAGAGCACAGCACAGGCCTTACCATTGTGATATCACAGTAACCAGAGCACATCACAGCCCTGACCATTGTGATGTCAGAGGAACCAGAGCACATCACTAGCCTGACCCTTCTGATATCACAGGAACCAGAGCACATCACAGCCCTGCTCCTTGTGATTTAAGAGGCACCAGAGCACATCACAGCCCTTCTCCTTTTGAGGTCACAGACACCAGAGCACATCACAGCCCTGCTCCCGGTGATGTCACTTGCACCAGAGTACATCACAGCCCTGCTCCTTGTGATGTCACAGGTACCAGATCAAATTACAGCCCCGCTCCTTCTGATGTCACATGCACCAGAGCACATCACAGCCCCGCTGCTTGTGATGTCACAGGCACCAGAGCACATCACAGTCCTGCTCCTTGTGATGTCACAGGCGCCAGAGCAAATCACAGCCCCGCCCCTTGCGATGTCACAGGCACCAGAGCACATTATAGCCCTGCCCCTTTGATGTCATATGCACCAGACCACATCACAGCCCTGCTCATTGTGACGTCAAAGGCACCAGAGAACATCACAGGCCTAACCCTTGTGATGTCGCAGGCCCCAGACCAAATCTCATCGCCGCTCCTTGTGATGTCACAGGCACCAGAGCACATCACAGCCCTGACCATTGTGTTCTCACAGGCACCAGAGCACATCACAGCCCTGCTCCTTGTGATGTCACAATCACCAGAACAAATCACAGCCCCGCTCCTTGTGATGTCACAGGAACCAGAGCACATCACAGCCCAGACCCTTGTGATGTCACAGGCACCTGAGCACGTCACATCCCCACCCTTGTGATGTCACAGGCACCAGAGCACATCACAGCCCTGACACTTGTGACATCACAGGCACCAGAAAACATCACAGCCCTGACACTTGTGATGTCACAGACACCAGAGCACATCACAGGCCTTACCATTGCGATGTCACAATAACCAGAGCACATCACAGCCCTGACCATTGTGATGTCAGAGTAACCAGAGCACATCACAGGTCTGACCCTTCTGATATCACAAGAAACAGAGCACATCACAGCCCTGCTCCTTGTGATGTCACAGGCACGAGAGCACATCACAGCCGTGCTGCTTATGATGTCACCGGTACCAGAGCACATCACATCCCTGACCATTGTGATGTCACAGGCACCAGAGCACATCACAGCCCTTACACTTGTGACGTCACAAGCAACAGAGCACATTACAGCCCAGCTCCTTGTGATGTCACAGGCAGCAGAGCACACCACAGCCCTTACCTTTGTGACGTCACAAGCAACAGGGCACATCACAGCCCCGCTCCTTGTGATGTCACAGGCAGCAGAGCACACCACAGCCCTAAACATTGTGATGCCACAGGCACAAGAGCGCATCACAGCCCTGCTCCTTGTGATTTCACAGGAACCAGTGCACATCACAGCCCTGAGCGTTGTGATGTCACAGGCACAAGAGAACATCACAGCCCTGTCACTTGTGATGTCACAGGCACCAGAACACATCACAGCCCTGACACTTGTGATGTCACAGGCACCAGAGCACATCACAGGCCTTACCCAGAGCACATCACAGAGCACATCACAGCCCCTCCTTGTGATGTGACAGGCAACAGAGGACATCACAGCCCCGCTCCTTGTGATGTCACAGGCAGCAGAGGACATCACAGCCCTGTCATTGTGATGTCACAGGCACCAGAGCACATCACAGCCCTGCCACTTCTGATGCCACAGGCACCAGAGAACATCACAGCCCTGACCATTGTGATGTCACTGGCACCAGAGCGCAGCAGAGGCCATACTATTGTGATGTCACAGTAACAAGAGCACATCACAGCCCTGAGCCTTGTGATGCCACAGGTACCAGAACACAACAGAGCCCCGCCGCTTGTGATGTCACAGGCACCAGAGCGCATCCCAGACCTGACCCTTGTGATGTCACAGGCAGCAGAGTGCACCACAGCCCTTACCATTGTGATGTCACAGGCACCAGAGCACATCACAGCACTGCTCCTTGTGATGTCACAGGAACCAGAGCACATCACAGTCCTGAGCCTTGTGATGTCACAGCCACCTGAGCACGTCACATCCCCACTCCTTGTGATGTCACAGGTACCATAGCACATCACAACCCTGACCATTGTGATGTCAGAGGAACCAGAGGACATCACAGGCCTGACCCTTCTGATATCACAGGAACCAGAGCACATCACAGCCCTGCTCCTTGTGATGTCACAGGCACGAGAGCACATCACAGCCGTGCTGCTTATGATGTCACCGGTACCAGAGCACATCACATCCCTGACCATTGTGATGTCACAGGCACCAGAGCACATCACAGCCCTTACACTTGTGACGTCACAAGCAACAGAGCACATTACAGCCCAGCTCCTTGTGATGTCACAGGCAGGAGAGCACATCACAGCCCTGCTCCTTATGATGTCACAGGTACCAGAGCACATCAGAGCCCCGCTCCTTGTGATGTCACAGTCAGCAGAAGACATCACAGACCTGACACTTGTGATGCCACAGGCACCAGAGCACATCACATTTCTTCTCGCTCTGATGTCACAGGCACCAGGGCACATCACAGTTCTTCTCGCTCTGATGTCACAGGCACCAGGGCACATCACAGCCCCGCTCCTTGGGATGTCACAGTTACCAGAACAAATCATATCCCTGCTCCTTGTGATGTCACAGGCAACAGAGAACATCACAGCCCCACTCCTTGTCGTGTCACAGGCACCAGAGCACATCACAGCCCTGACGATTGTGATGTCACAGGCACCAGAGCACATCACAGCCCTGCTCCTTGTGATGTCACAGGTACAAGATAAAATTACAGCCCCGCTCCTTGTGATGTCACATGCACCAGAGCACATCACAGCCCCGCTGCTTGTGATGTCACAGGCACCAGAGCACATCACAGTCCTGCTCCTTGTGATGTCACAGGCACCAGAGCAAATCACAGACCCGCCCCTTGCGATGTCACAGGCACCAGAGCACATCACAGCCCTGCTGCTTGTGATTTCACAGGCACCCGAGCACATCACAGCCCTTCTCCATGTGATGTCACAGGCACCAGAGCACATCACAGCCCTGACCATTGTGATGTCACAGGCACCAGAGCACATCACAGCCCTTACCCTTGTGAAGTCACAGGCACCAGAGAACATCACAGCCCCGCTCCTTGTGATGTCACAGGCAGCAGAGCACATCACAGCCCTGCTCCTTTTGAGGTCACAGTCACCAGAGCACATCACAGCCCTGCTCCCGGTGATGTCACATTCACCAGAGCACATCACAGGCCTTGCCATTGTGATGTCACAGTAACCAGAGCACATCACAGCCCTGACCATTGTGATGTCAGAGGAACCAGAGCACATCACAGCCCTGCTCCTTGTGATGTCACAGGCACCAGAGCACATCACAGCCCTGCTCCTTATGATGTCACAGGTACCAGAGCACATCAGAGCCCCGCCCCTTGTGATGTCACAGGCACCAGGGCACATCACAGTCCTTCTCCCTCTGATGTCACAGGCACCAGAGCACATCACAGCCCTGCTCCTTGTGATGTCACAGTTACCAGAACAAATCATAGCCCTGCTCCTTGGGATGTTACAGGCAACAGAGCACATCACAACACCGCTGCTTGTGATGTCACAGGTACCAGAGCACATCACAGTCCTGCTCCGTGTGATGTCACATGCACCAGTGCAAATCACAGGGCCGCCCCTTGTGATGTCACAGGCACCAGAGCACATTATAGCCCTGCCCCTTTTGACGTCATATGCACCAGAGCACATCACAGCCCTGCTCATTGTGACGTCAAAGGCACCAGAGAACATCACAGCCCTGCTCCTTGTGATGTGACAGTCACCAGAATAAATCACAGCCCCGCTCCTTGTGATGTCAGAGGAACCAGAGCACATCACAGCCCTGAGCCTTGTGATGTCACAGGC
Organism: Muscicapa striata striata; assembly: GCA_030060385.1. Taxonomy (NCBI): domain Eukaryota; kingdom Metazoa; phylum Chordata; class Aves; order Passeriformes; family Muscicapidae; genus Muscicapa; species Muscicapa striata. Next base: position 15,430 of record JAREIS010001274.1, read on the forward strand.
ACCAGAGAACATCACTGCCCAGACCCTTGTGATGTCACAGGCACCTGAGCACATCACATCCCCACTCCTTGTGATGTCACAGGTACCATAGCACATCACAGCCCTGACCCTTGTGATGTCACAGGCACAACAGCACATCACAGCCCTGACCATTGTGATGTCAGAGGCGCCAGAGCACATTACAGCTCTGACAACTGTGATGTCACAGGCACCAGAGCACATCACAGCCCTGACACTTCTGACGTCACAGGCACCAGAGAACATCACAGCCCTGATCATTGTGATGTCACAGGCACCAGAGCACACCACAGGCCTTACCATTGTGATGTCACAATAACCAGAGCACATCACAGCCCAGACCATTGTGATGTCAGAGGAACCAGAGCACATCACAGGTCTGACCCTTCTGATATCACAGGAACCAGAGCACATCACAGCCCTGCTCCTTGTGAGGTCACAGGTACCAGAGCACATCAGAGCCCCGCCCCTTGTGATGTCACAGGCACCAGAGCACATCACAGCCCTGCTCCTTGTGATTTCACAGGCACCCGAGCACATCACAGCCCTTCTCCTTGTGATGCCACTGGCACCAGGGCACTTCACTGCTCTGACCATTGTGATGTCACAGGCACCAGAGCACATCACAGCCCCGCCCCTTGTGACGACACAGGCACCAGAGCACATCAAAGCCCTTCCCCTTTGATGTCACCGGCACCAGAGAACATCACAACCCC
>JAREIS010001275.1:0-22991 GCA_030060385.1 Muscicapa striata striata
CCGCCCCTGCGCCCGCCCCACCTCAGCGTGCTGGTGCTGTGCTTAATTAACCTGCTTAATTACATGGACAGGTTCACCGTGGCAGGTGGGGGAGGGGCTGGGGAGGGGAGGGGCTCAGGTGTGTCCAGGTGTGTCCAGGTGTGTCTGAGCCTCCCCCAGGTGTGTCTGAGGATGCCCCAGGTGTGTCCAGCTGTGTCCAGGTGTGTCTCAGGTGTGTCTGAGCCCCCCCCAGGTGTGTCTGAGGATGCCCCAGATGTGTCCAGATGTGCGCCAGGTGTGTCTGAGCCCCCCCAGGTGTGTCCAGATGTGCCCCAGGTGTGTCTGACCATGCCCCAGGTGTGTCCAGCTGTGGCCAGGTGTATCCCAGGTGTGACTGGGAGTGCCCCAGATGTGTCCAGGTGTGCCCCAGGTGTGTCTGAGCATGTCCCAGGTGTGTCCAGCTGTGCCCAGGTGTGTCTCAGGTGTGTCTGAGCCGCCCCCAGGTGTGTCTGAGGATGCCCCAGGTGTGTCCAGGTGTGCCCCAGGTGTGTCTGTGCAGGCCCCAGATGTGCCCAGCTGTGTCTCAGGTGTCCCCAGCTGTGTCTGAGCCCCCCAGATGTGCCCCAGATGTGTCTGTGCAGGCCCCAGGTGTGCCCCAGCTGTTTCCAGCTGTGTCCCAGCTGTTTCCCATCCCCCCCGCCCCTCCCCTCCCCCCCCTCCAGGTGTGCTGCCGGAAGTCGAGGATTATTTCGGGATCGGCGACAGCAGCTCCGGCCTCCTGCAGACAGGTGAGGCCCCGGCACTTCCGGTACTCACCACTTCCTGTACCGGCCACTTCCTGCACCGGCCACTTCCTGTACAGACCACTTCCTGCACCGGCCACTTCCTGTACCGGCCACTTCCTGCACCGACCACTTCCTGTACCGGCCACTTCCTGTTCCGGCCACTTCCTGTATCGGCCACTTCCTGTACAGACCACTTCCTGTACAGACCACTTCCTGTACTCACCACTTCCTGTACTCACCACTTCCTGTACCGGCCACTTCCTGTATCGGCCACTTCCTGTACAGGCCACTTCCTGTACAGGCCACTTCCTGTACCGGCCACTTCCTGTACCGGCCACTTCCTGCACCGGCCACTTCCTGTACCGGCCACTTCCTGTACTCACCACTTCCTGTCCTGGCCACTTCCTGTACCGACCACTTCCTGCACCGGCCACTTCCTGTATCGGCCACTTCCTGTACTCACCACTTCCTGTCCTGGCCACTTCCTGTACTCACCACTTCCTGTACCGGCCACTTCCTGTTCCGGCCACTTCCTGTACCGGCCACTTCCTGTACCGGCCACTTCCGGTACGGACCACTTCCTGTACCGGCCACTTCCTGTACCGGCCACTTCCTGTACCGGCCACTTCCTGTATCGGCCACTTCCTGTATCGGCCACTTCCTGTATTGGCCACTTCCTGTACTCACCACTTCCTGTCCTGGCCACTTCCGGTGCCGCCCCCACTTCCTTTGGATTTGGGCCAATTTTGGGGTTTTTTTGGGGTGTTTTTGACGGGAATTTTTGGGGTTTTTTTTATTTTTTAATTTTTTATTTCCTTACCTGTCTCACCTGTCCCACCTGCCCAGTGTTCATCAGCAGTTTTGGGGATGATTTTTTTGATTTTTTTGATTTTTTTTATTCCAGAAATTTTTTTTTTTTAGATTTTTTTGGTGAGATTTTATATGCTTCTTTTTTTTTTTTTTTAATTTTTATTTAATTAATTAATGTTATTAATTTTCTCACCTGTCCCAGTGTTCATCAGCACTTTTTGGGGATGATTTTTTCGTGGGGTTTTTTTAGAATTTTTGGTTTTTAGATTTTTTTGTGTGAATTTTTTTCTGCCTTTTTTTTTTTTTTTTTAATTAATTAATTAATTATTGTATTAATTTTCTTACCTGTCCCAGTGTTCATCGTCAGTTTTGGGGATGATTTTTATTGGATTTTTTTAGAACTTTTTTTTTTTTTTTCAGATTTTTTTTGTGAATTTTTTTTCTTTTTTTTTTTTTAAATTTTCACTAATTAATGAATTAATTAATTAATGTTATTAATTTCCTCACCTGTCCCAGTGTTCAACATCAGTGTTGGGGATGATTTGTTATTGGATTTTTTAGATTTTTTTTTTTTTTTTTTTTTAGATTTTTTTTGTGAATTTTTACTGCTTCTTTTTTGTTTTTAATTTTTCACTAATTAATGAACTAATTAACGTTAATTATTTCCTCACCTGTCCCAGTGTTCATCAGCACTTTTTGGGGATGATTTTTTTTTTTTTTTTTTTTTCTGAATACTTTTTTTTTTTAGATTTTTTCGGTGAATTGTTTTCTGCTTTTTTTTTTTTTTTTTAATTTTTCACTAATTAATGAATTAATTGATGTTAATTATTTCCTCACCTGTCCCAGTGTTCAACATCAGTGTTGGGGATGATTTTTTATTGGATTTTTTTTAGAATTTTTTTTTTTTTTTTTAGATGTTTTGGTGAATTTTTTTCTGCTTTTTATTTAATTATTAATTAATGAATTAATTAAGGTTATTAATTGTCCCACCTGCCCAGTGTTCATCAGCAGTTACCTGGTGCTGGCTCCTCTCTTTGGCTTCCTCGGGGACCGGCACAGCCGGAAGCGGCTCCTGGCCCTGGGGCTGGGGCTGTGGTCAGGGGTTACCCTGGCAACGAGCTTCGTACCCCCGCAGGTGAGGGACACCTGGGGACACCTGGGGACACCTGGGGACACCTGGGGGGGATGGGGACATACGTGGGGACACCTGGGGATACACCTGGGGACACCTGGGGACACCTGGGGATACCTGGGGACACACCTGGGGACACCTGGGGATACCTGGGGACACCTGGGGACAGCTGGGGACACACCTGGGGATACCTGGGGACACCTGGGGACAGCTGGGGACACACCTGGGGACACCTGGGGATACCTGGGGACACCTGGGGACACACCTGGGGACACCTGGGGATACCTGGGGATACCTGGGGACACACCTGGGGACACCTGGGGACACCTGGGGACACACCTGGGGACACCTGGGGATACCTGGGGACACACCTGGGGATACCTGGGGACACCTGGGGACACCTGGGGACACCTGGGGACAGCTGGGGACACACCTGGGGACACCTGGGGACACCTGGGATACACCTGGGGACACCTGGGGACACACCTGGGGACACCTGAGGACACCTGGGGACACCTGGGGACACACCTGGGGACACACCTGGGGACACACCTGGGGACACACCTGGGGACACACCTGGGGACACCTGGGGACACACCTGGGGACACCTGGGGACACCTGGGGATACCTGGGGACACCTGGGGACACCTGGGGATACCTGGGGACACCTGGGGGGGCTGGGGCTGTGGTCAGGGGGTCACCCTGGCCTTGAGCTTCGTGCCACCACAGGTGAGGACACCTGGGGACACACCTGGGGACACCTGGGGACACCTGGGGATACCTGGGGACACACCTGGGGACACCTGGGGACACACCTGGGGACACCTGGGGATACCTGGGGACACCTGGGGACACCTGGGGATACCTGGGGACACCTGGGGACACACCTGGGGACACCTGGGGGGATGGGGACACACCTGGGGATACCTGGGGACACCTGGGGATACCTGGGGACACCTGGGGACACCTGGGGGATGGGGCTGTGGTCAGGGGTTACCCTGGCAATGAGCTTCGTGCCCCCACAGGTGAGGGACACCTGGGGATACCTGGGGACACCTGGGGATACCTGGGGACACCTGGGGATACCTGGGGACACACCTGGGGACACCTGGGGGGGATGGGGACACACCTGGGGACACCTGGGGACACCTGGGGATACCTGGGGACACCTGGGGACACACCTGGGGACACCTGGGGGGGATGGGGACACACCTGGGGACATACCTGGGGACACACCTGGGGACACCTGGGGACACCTGGGGACACCTGGGATGGATTTTTGGGGATTTTGGACACACCTGGGGACACCTGGGGTGGGTCAGTGCTGGTCAGTTCTGGTCAGTGCTGGTCACTGATGGTCACTCACTGATGGTCACTGATGGTCAGTGATGGTCACTCACTGATGGTCACTCTCCCCTCCCCCACCCAGCACTTTGGAGCCCTCCTGGCCGGCTGGGCGCTGGTGGGGGATGGGCAGAGGGATGGTCAGTGCTGGGTTATCATGGTGGGGGATGGGCAGTGATGTTGGGGGATGGGTCAGTGATGGTCACTGCTGGTCACTCACTGCTGGTCACTCTCCCCTCCCCCAGCATTTTGGAGCCCTCCTGGCCGGCCGGGCGCTGGTGGGGGATGGGCAGAGGGATGGTCAGTGCTGGGTTATCATGGTGGGGGATGGGCAGTGATGTTGGGGGATGGTCACTGATGGTCACTGCTGGTCACTCAGTGCTGGTCACTCTCCCCTCCCCTCCCCCAGCATTTCGGGGCCCTGCTGGCCGGCCGGGCGCTGGTGGGGGATGGGCAGAGGGATGGTCAGTGCTGGGTTATCATGGTGGGGGATGGTCACTGCTGGTCACTCACTGCTGGTCACTCTCCCCTCCCCCACCCAGCATTTCGGGGCCCTCCTGGCCGGCCGGGCGCTGGTGGGGGTGGGGGAAGCCGCCTACTCCACCCTGGCCCCCACCCTGGTGGCCGATCTGTTCCGGGGCCCCGCCCGCAGCCGCGCCCTGGGGGGGTTTTACCTGGCCGTGCCCCTGGGCAGGTGAGAGAGGGAGGGAATGGGGGGGAGGGGCGGGTTCTACCTGGCCGTGCCCCTGGGCAGGTGAGTGGGGGAGGGCTGGGGGAGGAGGGGCTGGGGGGGGGGGGGAGGGCTGGGAGGGGTTATTGAGGGGTGGGGAGGGGCGGGTTCTACTTGGCCGTGCCCCTGGGCAGGTGAGAGCGGGGGAGGGGCTGGGGGAGGGGGGAGGGGCTGGGAGGGTGGGGAGGGGCGGGTTCTACCTGGCCGTGCCCCTGGGCAGGTGAGACTGAGGGGAGGGGCTGGGGGAGGGGTTATTGAGGGTGGGGGAGGAGCACAGGGCATTGGGGAGGGTTATTGAGGGTATTTGGGGTGGGGGGAGGGGCTGTGGGGGTGGGGAGCAGTTATTGAAGGTGGGGGAGGGGCTGAGAGTGTGGGGGAGGGCTGTGGGTGATGGGGAGGGGTTATTAAAGGGTGGGGAGGGGGCAGGGATGGGTAAGTGGGGTGGGGGGGGCGATAAGGGAGATTGGGGGCGGGGAAAGGGAATGGGGGAGGGGCTGTGGGGTGGGGGAGGGGCTGGAATGGGTCAGGGGGTGGGGGAGGGGCTTTGGGGGTGCCCTGACCCCGCCCTGACCCCGCCCCTCCCCCCCCAGCGGGCTCGGTTACATCGCGGGGTCAAAGGTCAAGGACCTGGCCAAGGACTGGCGCTGGGCCCTGCGGGTGAGCCCCAAAATAACCCCAAAAACACCCCAAAAACAGCCCAAAATCACCCCAAAATCATCCCAAAATCACCCCAAAATTATCCCAAAATCACCATAAAATTATCCCAAAATTGTCCCAAAATCTGCCCAAAAATCACCCCAAAATCATCCCAAAATCATCCCAATATCACCCCAAAATTATCCCAAAATCAGCCCAAAATTTACCCAAAAATCCACCTCAAGTTTACCGAAAAATTATCCAAAATTCACCCCAAAGTCACCCCAAAATCATCCCAAACTCATCCCAAAAAATCCCCCAAATTACCCCAAAATTATCCCAAAATCACCCCAAAAATAAACCCAAAATCACCCCAAAATCCCTCCCAAATTCACCCAAAAATCCCTCCCAAATTCACCCTAAAATCCCCCCCCAAAATGACCCAAATTTATCCCAAATCTGCCCCAAATTCACCCGAAATTCACCCCAAATTCACCTGAGACCCCAAAATCCTCCTGAGTGACCCTGAGTGACCCTGAGTGACCAATGAGTGACCAATGAGTGACCCCTGAGTGACCAATGAGTGACCAATGAGTGACCCTGAGTGACCAATGAGTGACCCTGAGTGACCCTGAGTGACCCCTGAGTGACCCCTGAGTGACCCTGAGTGACCCCTGAGTGACCAATGACACCTGAGTGACCCTGAGTGACCCTGAGTGACCCCTGAGTGACCAATGAGTGACACCTGAGTGACCCTGAGTGACCCCTGAGTGACCCCTGAGTGACCCTGAGCGACCCTGAGTGACCCTGAGTGACCCTGAGTGACCCCTGAGTGACCAATGAATGACCCTGAGTGACCCTGAGTGACCCCTGAGTGACCAATGAGTGACCCTGAGTGACCCCTGAGTGACCCTGAGTGACCAATGAGTGACCAGTGAGTGACCATTAAGTCCTGAATGACCACTGACCCCTCTGGTCACTCCCTGATCACTGGTCACTCACAGGTCACTCTGAGGTCGCTGGTCACTCACTGGTCACTCTGGTCACTCGCAGGTCACTCCTGTCCTGGGGCTCGTGGCGTTGCTGCTGCTCCTGGCCGTGGTCAGTGACCCCCCCCGGGGCGGCCTGGAGGCTCCGGCCACTGCCCCGCCCCTCCCCCGCTCCTGGGGCCACGACCTGCGGCGCCTGGCCGGCAAGTGAGTGACCACTGAGTGACCACTGAGTGACCACTGAGTGACCACTGACCGCTGAGTGACCACTGAGTGACCGCTGAGTGACCACTGACAGCTGAGTGACCGCTGAGTGACCACTGAGTGACCACTGACTGCTGAGTGACCGCTGAGTGACTGCTGAGTGACCACTGACTGCTGAGCGACCACTGACCGCTGAGTGACCACTGAGTGACCACTGACCACTGAGTGACCACTGACTGCTGAGTGACCACTGAGTGACCGCTGAGTGACCACTGACAGCTGAGTGACCGCTGAGTGACCGCTGAGTGACTGCTGAGTGACCGCTGAGTGACCACTGACCGCTGAGTGACCACTGACCGCTGAGTGACCACTGAGTGACCGCTGAGTGACCACTGACTGCTGAGTGACCGCTGAGTGACTGCTGAGTGACCACTGACTGCTGAGTGACCACTGAGTGACCACTGACCACTGAGTGACCACTGAGTGACCACTGAGTGACTGCTGAGTGACCACTGACCGCTGAGTGACCACTGAGTGACCCTGGGGGGGGTTTGGGGCATTTTTGGGTCAGAATTCCCATATTTTGTGATATTTTCACGGGGTTTTTTTTGGGAATTTCGGGATTTTTTGGATTTTTCGGGAATTCTGACCCCCCTTGTCCCCTCCCCCAGCCGGACCCTGGTGCTGTCCACTCTGGGCTTCACGGCCGTGGCGTTTGTCACCGGCGCTCTGGCGCTCTGGGCTCCGGCCTTCCTGTTCCGCGTGCGGCTGGCGCGGGGGGAGGGGCAGCCCTGCCGGGGGGGGCGGCGCTGCCAGGGCGACGAGAGGTGCGTCATGGGAAAATTCGGGAATTTTGGGGATTTTTTGGGCATTTTTTGGGAATTTTTGGGGGGGTTTTTAGGGATTTTTTGGGATTTTTTGGGATTTTTGGGATTTTTTGGGATTTTTTGGATTTTTTTTGGGGGATTTGGGAATTTCTGGGATTTTTTGGGAAATTTTAGAGGTTTTGGGAACATTTTGGGAGGAATCTGGGGGTTTGGGGAATTTTGGGAATTTTTGGGGAATTTTGGGGGTTTGGAGGATTTTGGGGATTTTTGGGGATTTTTGGGGATTTTTGGGGATTTTTGGGGAATTTTGGGGAATTTTTTGGGGAGTTTGGAGGATTTTGGGGAATTTTTGGGAATTTTGGGGAATTTTTGGGAATATTTTGGGGGAGATTTGGGGGATTTGAGAAATTTTGGGGAATTTTTTGGGAAATTTTGGGAGGATTTGGGACATTTTGGGGATTTGGGGAGGGGCAGCCCTGCCGGGGCGGCGCTGCCAGGCGGCGAGAGGTGGGTGATGGGAAAATTCGGGAATTTTGGGGAATTTTGGGGGATTTTGGGAATTTTTTGGGATTTTTGGGAATTTTTGGGATTTTTGGGATTTTGGGGGATTTGGGGAATTTCTGGGGAATTTTGGGGAAATTTTGGGGAATTTTGGGAAAATTTTGGGACATTTGGGGAATTTTGGGGGATTTATGGAATTTTGGGGAATTTGGGAATTTTGGGGAATTTTTGGCAATTTTTGGGAAATTTTTGGGGTTTTTGGGACATTTTGGGGATTTGGGGAGGGCAGCCCTGCCGGGCGGCGCTGCCAGGGGCGGCGAGAGGTGCGTGATGGGAAAATTCGGGAATTTTGGGGAATTTTGGGGATTTTGGGAATTTTTTGGGGGGTTTTTAGGGATTTTTTGGGATTTTGGGGATTTTGGGGATTTTGGGATTTTTTGGGGGATTTGGGAATTTCTGGGGATTTTGGGAAATTTTAGGAGGTTTTGGGAACATTTTGGGAGGAATTTGGGGGTTTGGGAATTTTTGGGAATTTTGGGTAATTTTTGGTGGGTTTGGAGGATTTTTGGGGATTTTGGGGATTTTGGGGATTTTTGGGACATTTGGGCGGATTTTTTGGGGAATTTTTCGGGAATTTTTTGGGGATTTTTGGGGAATTTTTTGGGAATATTTTGGGGGAGATTTGGGAGGATTTGAGAAATTTTGGGGGAATTTTTGGGAATTTTTGGGGGATTTTTGGGAATTTTCAGGAAATTTTTGGGGTTTTTCGGACATTTTTGGGGATTTGGGGGAGGGCAGCCCTGCGGGGGCGGCGCTGCCAGGGCTTAACGAGAGGTGCGTCATGGGAAAATTCGGGAATTTTGGGGAATTTTGGGGATTTTGGGAATTTTTGGGATTTTTTGGAATTTTTGGGGGGTTTTAGGATTTTTGGGAATTTTTGGGATTTTTTGGGGGTTTTGAGGATTTTGGGGATTTTTTGGGAAATTTTGGGAGGTTTTGGGAACATTTTGGGGAATTTGGGGGTTTGGGGAATTTTGGGGAATTTTTGGGGAATTTTTGGGGGGTTTGGAGGATTTTTTGGGGATTTTTTGGGGATTTTTTGGGGATTTTTTGGGGATTTTTTGGGATTTTTTGGGGGAATTTTGGGGAATTTTTTGGGGAGTTTGGAGGATTTTTGGGGAATTTTTTGGGAATTTTGGGAAATTTTTTGGGAATATTTTGGGGAGATTTGGGGGATTTGAGAAATTTTGGGGGAATTTTTGGGGAATTTTTGGGGAATTTTTGGGACATTTTTGGGGATTTGGGAGGGCAGCCCTGCCAAGGGGCGCTGCCAGGGCGACGAGAGGTGCGTGATGGGAAAATTCGGGAATTTTGGGGGATTTTGGGGATTTTTTGGGAATTTTTTGGGGGGTTTTTAGGGATTTTTTGGGAATTTTTTGGGATTTTTTGGGGGGTTTCGAGGATTTTTGGGGGATTTTTTGGGAAATTTTGGGAGGTTTTGGGAACATTTTGGGAGGATTTTGGGGAATTTGGGGGGTTTGGGGAATTTTTGGGAATTTTTGGGGAATTTTTGGGGGGTTTGGGGAATTTTTGGGAATTTTTGGGGAATTTTTGGGGGGTTTGGGGAATTCTGGGGATTTTTTGGGGATTTTTTGGGGATTTTTGGGATTTTTTTAGGATTTTTTGGGGATTTTTTGGGGATTTTTTTAGGATTTTTTGGGGATTTTTTGGGGGACTTGGGGGAATTTTGGGGAATTTTTTGGGGAGTTTGGAGGATTTTTGGGGAATTTTGTGGGAATTTTTGGGAAATTTTTTGGGAATATTTTGGGGAGATTTGGGGGATTTGAGAAAGTTTGGGGAATTTTTGGGAAATTTTTGGGGTTTTTTGGGACATTTTGGGGATTTGGGGGAGGGGCAGCCCTGCCGGGGGCGCTGCCAGCCAGGGCGGCGAGAGGTGCGTGATGGGAAAATTCGGGAATTTTGGGGAATTTTGGGATTTTTGGGAATTTTTGGGATTTTGGGGATTTTTTGGGATTTTTTGGGATTTTTTTGGATTTTTTGGGATTTTTTTGGGGATTTGGGGAATTTCTGGGGGATTTTTTGGGAAATTTTGGGAGGTTTTGGGAACATTTTGGGAACATTTTGGGAGGAATTTGGGGGGTTTGGGGAATTTTTAGGAATTTTTGGGGAATTTTTGGGGGGTTTGGAGGATTTTTTGGGGATTTTTTGGGGATTTTTGGGGGATTTTTTGGGGGAATTTGGTGGAGTTTTTGGGGAATTTTTGGGGGAATTTTTGGGGGATTTTTTGGGACATTTGGGGGGATTTTCTGGGGAATTTTCGGGAATTTTTGGGACAGTTTGGGTCCATTCTGGGACATTTTGGGATATTTTGGGTCCATTTTGGGTTATTTTGGGGTGGTTTGGGGATATTTGGGTCCATTTGGGGATATTTTTGGCTATTTTGGGATATTTTGGGGATATTTTGGGTCCGTTTCGGGTCTGTTTTGGGCTATTTTGGGTCCATTTTGGGTTATTTTGCAGAGGTTTGGGGTTATTTTGGGGTTGTTTGGGCGTATTTTGGGTCCATTTTGGAATATTTTGGGTTATTTTGGGTCCATTTTGGGATATTTTGGGGATATTTTGGGATATTTTGGGTCCATTTCGGGTTATTTTGGGGAGGTTTGGGGTTATTTTGGGTCCATTTTGGGCTATTTTGGGGATATTTGTGTCCATTTCGGGTTATTTTGGGATATTTTGGGGAGGTTTTGGGTTATTTTTGGCTATTTTGGGGATATTTGTGTCCATTTTGGGTTATTTTGGGATATTTTGGGTTATTTTGGGTCCATTTCGGGCTATTTTGGGATATTTGTGTCCATTTCCGGTCGGTTTTTCTCCATTTCCGGTCGGTTTTCCTCCATTTCCGGTGGTTTCCCCGCCCCTCCCCCAGCCTGCTCTTCGGGGCGCTGACGTGCGGCTCGGGCGTGCTGGGGGTGGGGCTGGGGGCGGAGCTTTCGCGGAGGCTCCGCCCCCGGAACCCGCGGGCGGATCCATTGCTGTGCGCGGGGGGGCTGCTGGGGGGCGCCCCCTGCCTGCTGCTCGCCTTGGTCTGCGCCAGGCCCTGTCCCCCCGCGGCCTACGTGAGTGATGGGTTAAACTGGGTTATACTGGGATATACTGGGATAAACTGGGTTATACTGGGATATACTGGGTTATACTGGGTTATACTGGGAGGGACTGGGGGGCGCCCCCTGCCTGCTGCTGGCCTTGGTTTGTGCCAAGCCGTGTCCCCCTGCGGCCTACGTGAGTGATGGGATGGACTGGGATAAACCGGGATAAACTGGGTTATACTGGGGTATACTGGGTTATACTGGGATGGACTGGGGGCGCCCCCTGCCTGCTGCTGGCCTTGGTCTGCGCCAAGCCCTGCCCCCCCGTGGCCTACGTGAGTTATGGGATATACTGGGATAAACTGGGATGGACTGGGATGGACTGGTATTAAACTGGGAGGGGCTGGGATTAAACTGGGAGGGACTGGGATTAAACTGGGATGGACTGGGAGGGACTGGGATTAAACTGGGATAGACTGGGAGAGACTGGGATGGACTGGGATTAAAGTGGGATGGACTGGGATAAACTGGGATGGACTGGGATTAAACTAGGATAGACTGGGATATACTGGGAGGGGGTTTGGGATGGTCTGGGATATACTGGGATGGACTGGGAGGCACTGGGAGGTTACTGGGATATACTGGGAGCGGGTTTGGGGTCACTGGGATAAACTGGGAGGTTACTGGGATATACTGGGAGGTTACTGGGATGAACTGGGAGGTTACTGGGATGAACTGGGAGGTTACTGGGATAAACTGGGAGGTTACTGGGGTGAACTGGGAGGTTACTGGGATGAACTGGGATGAACTGGGAGCTCACCTGCCCCCTCCCCTCTCAGGTTTTCATTTTCCTGGGTGAGACCCTCCTGTCCCTGAACTGGGCCATCGTGGCCGACATCTTACTGGTGAGACTGGGAGGGACTGGGAGAGACTGGGAGGGACTGGGATGGACTGGGAGGGACTGGGAGGGGATTGGGAGGGGATTGGGATGGACTGGGAGGGACTGGGAGGGGATTGGGAGGGGATTGTGAGGGACTGGGAGGGACTGGGAGGGGATTGGGATGTACTGGGAGGGACTGGGATGAACTGGGCTAAACCGGCATGGAACTGGGCTAAACTGGGATGGACTGGGAGGGCCCTGGGCGTGTCCCAGTTGCTCCCAGTAATCCCAGTATCCCCTCCCAGTACGTGGTGCCCCCGTCCCGGCGCTCCACGGCCGAGGCGCTGCAGATCGTGGCCTCCCATTTACTGGGAGATGCTGGGAGCCCCTACCTGGTGGGACTGGTGAGACTGGGAGGGACTGGGAGGAGACTGGGAGGAGACTGGGCCCATACTGGGAGCACTGGGCCCATACTGGGAACACTGGGAGAGGATCTAAGCCCATACTGGGAGCACTGGGGCCATACTGGGAGCACTGGGAGAGGATCTAGACCCACAGTGGGAGCACTGGGCCCATACTGGGAGCACTGGGAGAGGTTCTAGGTCCATACTGGGAACACTGGGCCCATACTGGGAACACTGGGAGAGGTTATAGGCCCATACTGGGAGCACTGGGGCCATACTGGGAACACTGGGAGAGGTTCTAGGCCCATACTGGGAACACTGGGCCCATACTGGGAGCACTGGGAGAGGTTCTAGGCCCATACTGGGAGCACTGGGCCCATACTGGGAGCACTGGGAGAGGTTCTAGGCCCATACTGGGAGCACTGGGCCCATACTGGGAGCACTGGGAAAGGCTCTAGGCCCATACTGGGAGCACTGGGGCCATACTGGGAGCACTGGGAGAGGCTCTAGGCCCATACTGGGAGCACTGGGCCCATACTGGGAGCACTGGGAGAGACTCTAGGCCCGAACTGGGAGCACTGGGGCCATACTGGGAGCACTGGGAGAGGTTCTAGGCCCATACTGGGAACACTGGGAGAGGATCTAGGCCCAAACTGGGAGCAGTGGGCCCATACTGGGAGCACTGGGAGAGGTTCTAGGCCCACACTGGGAGCACTGGGGCCATACTGGGAGCACTGGGAGAGGCTCTAGGCCCATACTGGGAACACTGGGGCCATACTGGGAACACTGGGAGAGGCTCTAGGCCCATACTGGGAGCACTGGGGCCATACTGGGAGCACTGGGAGAGGCTCTAGGCCCATACTGGGAGCAGTGGGCCCATACTGGGAGCACTGGGAGAGGTTCTAGGCCCATACTGGGAACACTGGGCCCATACTGGGAGCACTGGGAGAGGTTCTAGGCCCATACTGGGAGCACTGGGGCCATACTGGGAGCACTGGGAGAGGTTCTAGGCCCATACTGGGAGCACTGGGCCCATACTGGGAGCACTGGGAGAGGTTCTAGGCCCAAACTGGGAGCACTGGGCCCATACTGGGAGCATTGGGAGAGGTTCTAGGCCCATACTGGGAGCACTGGGCCCATACTGGGAGCACTGGGAGAGGTTCTAGGCCCAAACTGGGAGCACTGGGCCCATACTGGGAGCACTGGGAGAGGTTCTAGGCCCATACTGGGAGCACTGGGAGAGGTTCTAGGCCCACACTGGGAGCACTGGGGCCATACTGGGAGCACTGGGAGAGGCTCTAGGCCCATACTGGGAGCACTGGGAGAGGTTCTAGGCCCATACTGGGAACAGTGGGCCCATACTGGGAGCACTGGGAGGGGCGGGGCCTGCTCCCCACACGCCGTTCCCGCCTTTTTTTAGCCCCGCCCCCAGCCTGTCAATCATCTGTGAGGGCTCTGGGGGGCGGCCATTTTGGGATCACTGAGGGCCACACTGGGAAGGGCTGTAGGCCCAAACTGGGAGCACTGGGCCCAAACTGGGAGAGGCTCTAGGCCCATACTGGGAGCACTGGGATAACTGTGTCCCCCCTTTCCCCCTCACCTGTCCCCAGGTGAGCGACGCCCTGGGGGGCGAGCCTGTCTGAGGGCTCTGGGGGCGGCCATTTTGGGATCACTGAGGGCCGCACTGGGAGAGGCTCTAGGCCCAAACTGGGAGCACTGGGCTCATACTGGGAGAGGCTCTAGGCCCATACTGGGAGCACTGGGATAACTGTGTCCCCCCTTTCCCCCTCACCTGTCCCCAGGTGAGCGACGCCCTGGGGGGCGGGGCCTGTCTGAGGGCTCTGTGGGGCGGCCATTTTGGGATCACTGAGGGCCACACTGGGAAACGTTGTAGGCCCAAACTGGGAGCACTGGGCCCAAACTGGGAGAGGCTCTAGGCCCGTACTGGGAGCACTGGGATAACTGTGTCCCCCTTTCCCCCTCACCTGTCCCCAGGTGAGCACGCCCTGGGGCCTGTCTGAGGGCTCTGGGGGCGGCCATTTTGGGATCACTGAGGGCCGCACTGGGAAGGGCTGTAGGGCCAAACTGGGAGCACTGGGCTCATACTGGGAGAGGCTCTAGGCCCATACTGGGAGCACTGGTATCACTCTGTCCCCCCTTTCCCCCTCA
The DNA here is from genome assembly GCA_030060385.1 of Muscicapa striata striata. Lineage (NCBI taxonomy): Eukaryota > Metazoa > Chordata > Aves > Passeriformes > Muscicapidae > Muscicapa > Muscicapa striata. Next base: position 14,498 of record JAREIS010001275.1, read on the forward strand.
CCTGTCCCCAGGTGAGCGACGCCTGGGGGGCGGGGCCGCGGCCGTCTGCTCCAGCGGGGCCGGGCGCTGCTGCGGCGCTGCTGCTGCTCCCTTCGCCGCCGCCTGGGCGGAGCCGCCTTCCTGGCGGCCGGGAACGCGCTGCCCCGGGACCGGCGGCGGGCACGGAGAGAGGCGCTGGGTGAGAACCTTCTAGAACCCAATAGAACCTTCTAGAACCTCACAGAACCCAACAGAACCCCATAGAACCGCATAGAATGCAATAGAACCCCATAGAACCTTCTAGAACCCCATAGAACGCGCTGCCCCGGGACCGGCGGCGGGCACGGAGAGAGGCGCTGGGTGAGAACCTTCTAGAACCCCACAGAACCTTCTAGAACCCCACAGAACCGAATAGAACCCCACAGAACCTTCTAGAACCCCAATAGAATCCCATAGAACCCCATAGAACCTTCTGGAACACCATAGAACCTTCTAGAACCCCACAGAACCCAATAGAACCCCATAGAACCTTCAAGAACCTTACAGAACCCAATAGAACCTTCTACAACCCCATAGAACCCCAAATAATCCCATAGAACCCAATAGAACCCCATAGAACCTTCTAGAACCCAATAGAACCCCATAGAACCCCATAGAACCGCATAGAACCCAATAGAACCCAATAGAGCCCCATAGAACCTTCTAGAGCCCCATAGAACCCAATAGAACCCAACAGAACCCCATAGAACGCGCTGCCCCGGGACCGGTGGCGGGCACGGAGAGAGGCGCTGGGTGAGAACCTTCTAGAACCCCATATGACCCCATAGAACCCAATAGAACCTTCTAGAACCCAAATAAAATCCCATAGAACCCAATAGAACCCCATAGAACCTACTAGAACCCCATAGAACGCGCTGCCCCGGGACCGGCGGCGGGCACGGAGAGAGGCGCTGGGTGAGAACCTTCTAGAACCCCACAGAACCCAATAGAACCCCACAGAACCCAACAGAACCCCATTGAACCCCATAGAACCCCAATAGAACTGCATAGAACCCCAGTAGAGCCCCATAGAACCTTCTAGAACCCCATAGAACGCGCTGCCCCGGGACCGGCGGCGAGCACGGAGAGAGGCGCTGGGTGAGAACCTTCTAGAACCCCACAGAACCCCATAGAACCTTCTAGAACCCCACAGAACCCAATAGAACCCCACAGAACCTTCTAAAACCCCATAGACCCTTCTAGGACCCCATAGAACCTTCTAGAACCCAATGGAACCTTCTAGAACCCCATAGAACCCCAAAGAATCCCAGAGAACCTTCTGGAACCCCATAGAACCCAATAGAACCTTCTGGAACCCCAATAGAACCCCATAGAACCCCATAGAACGCGCTGCCCCGGGACCGGCGGCGGGCACGGAGAGAGGCGCTGGGTGAGAACCCCAAAAAAACCTACAGAACCTTCTAGAACCCCACAGAACCTTATAGAACCCCAATAGAGCCCCATAGAACCTTCTAGAACCCAATAGAACCACATAGAACCTTCTAGAACCCCATAAAACCCCACAGAACCCCAGTGGAAGTTTCCCAACCCCCGTAGAAGCTTCCGGACCCCCCATGGAAGGTTCCAGAAGGTTCCAGACCCCCATCAAAGGTTCTAGACACTCCATAGAAGGTTCCAGATCCCCATGGAAGGTTCCAGACATCGTCGAAGGTTCTAGATTCCCATTTGAGGTTCCAGACCCCAATGGAAGGTTCCAGCAGGTTCCAGAAGGTTCCAGACCCCCGTGGAAGGTTCCAGACCCCCATGGAAGGTTCCAGACCCCCGTGGAAGGTTCCGGAAGGTTCCATGGAAGGTTCTAGAACCCCCCGTGTCCCCCCAGGGCTCCCCCCCGACGGCGACAGCGACGACGACGCCGGCGCCGACCCCGCGGCCATCGTGGAACCGCCCGCGGCCGGAGGCCGGACACGGAGAGTGCCCGTGGCGCACGTGCTGGCCTGAGAGTGACCGCAGTGACCGCTGAGTGACCGCTGAGTGACCCTGAGTGACCGCTGAGTGACCGCCTGGGAGTGACCACAGTGACCGCTGAGTGACCGCTGAGTGACCGCCTGGGAGTGATCAGAGTGACCACAGTGACCGCTGAGTGACGCTGAGTGACCCTGAGTGACCGCCTGGGAGTGACCACTGAGTGACCGCTGAGTGACCCTGAGTGACCACTGAGTGACCGCGGAGTGACCGCCTGGGAGTGACCACTGAGTGACCGCTGAGTGACCACTGAGTGACCGCTGAGTGACCGCTGAGTGACCACTGAGTGACCGCTGAGTGACCACTGAGTGACCCTGAGTGACCGCTGAGTGACCAGAGTGATCACTGAGTGACCCTGAGTGACCGCTGAGTGACCGCTGAGTGACCACCTGGGAGTGACCACCGAGTGACCACTGAGTGATCGCTGAGTGACCCTGAGTGACCACCTGGGAGTGACCACCGAGTGACCACTGAGTGACCACATCCTGGCCTGAGAGTGACCACTGACCACGAGTGTCCACCTGCGAGTGACCACCCAAGAGTGACAACTGAGTGACCACAGGCTGGCCTGAGAATCGCCGAGTGACCGCCTGGGAATTACTGAGTGACCACGTGGGAGTGACCACCGAGTGACCACTGAGTGACCACCCAGGAATGAGTGACCACCTGGGAGTGACCACGGCTGGGGCAGTGACCACCTGGGAGTGACCACTGACCATCTGAGTGACCACGTGGGAGTGACCACTGAGTGACCACAACTGGGGCAGTGACCAACATGGGCTGGCCTGAGAGTGACCACACCAGGACAGAGTGACCACACCAGAGTGACCACGCCAGGACAGAGTGACCACTGGGGAGTGACCAGAGCTGTGGTCACTCAGCCGTGGCCAGGGGTCACCAGGGGGTCACGGACCCAAATTTGGGACCCCAGCCCCGAATTTGGGAATTCTGGACTCAGATTTTGGGACCCCCAACCCCAAATTTTGGGGTCCTGGATCTCGATTTTGGGAATTCTCGCCCCAAATCTTGGGACCCCACCCCCAAATTTTGGGGTCCCAGCCCCCAAATTTCAGAGTCTCTCCAAATTTTGGGGTCCTCAGACCCAAATTTTGGGGAGCCACACCCAGATTTTGGCAATTCTGGATTCAGATTTTGGGACCCCCAGCCCCAAATTTTGGGATCTCTCCAAATTTTGGGGTCTTGAATCCGAATTTTGGATTTCTGGACCCAAATTTTGGGACCCCCACTCCCAGATTTTGGGATCTCTCCAAATTTTGGGGTCCCCCGACCCGAATTTTGGAATTCTGGACTCAGATTTTGGGACCCCACCCCCCAAATTTTGGAAATTTTGGCCCCAATTTTCAGGACCCCACCCCCAAAATTTTGGGGACCTCCAGACCCAAATTTTAGGGTCCCCAAACCCAAATTTTGGGATTCAGGACCTAAATTTTGGGACCCCACCCCCAAATTTTGGGGTCCCCAGACTCAAATTTGGGAATTCTGGCCCCAGATTTTGGGACCCCCACCCCCAAATTTTGGGTCTTGAATCCGAATTTTGGAATTCTGACCCCAATTTTCAGGACCCCACCCCCAAAATTTTGGGACCCGACCCCCAAATTTTGGGACCCCACCCCCAAATTTTCAATTCTTTCCCCTCCAAATTTTGGAACCCCAGACCCAGATTTTGGGAATTCTGGACCCAATTTTCGGGACCCCACCCCCAAATTTTGGAAATTTTGGGATTCAGGACCCAAATTTTGGGACCCCACCCCCAAATTTTGGAAATTTTGGGATTCAGGACCCAAATTTTTGGGACCCCACCCCCAAATTTTGGGGGTTCCCAGATTTTCCATCTCCCCCTCCCCCAAATTTTTTGTGACCCCAAAAATAAACCCCGAACCCCCAAAAAAATTTTTGGTTTCTGTCTCTCTCTGCCCCTCCCCCACCCCCATTTCCTGCCCCGCGCGGCCGCGATTTCCTGGGGGAGGGGCGGGGAGGGGTGGGGGAGGGGCCCCGCCGGATTTTTGGGGTGCCCGGGGCGGCGGCGGACGCAGGTTCGGGATTTTGGGGGATTTTTGGGGGGATTTTGGGGATTTTTGGGGGGGTGGGGACCCCAAAATTTAAAGGGGGGGGGGGGGAGGTGGGAGGGACCCCAAAAAATTTTGGGGATTTTTTTGGGGGTGGGGGGAGGGGGGAGGGGTTGGGAGTTTGGAATTTTTGGGATGGGAACCCCCCCAAACCCCCAAATTTTTAGGGTCGGACCCCAAATTTTTTGGAGCCCCCAAAATTTTGGGATCGGAACCCCCAAATTTTCGGGATTTGAGGTGCTTGAACCCCAAAATTTTTGGGATTTGGGGGGTTTGAAACCCCAAATTTTTAGGATTTCAATCCCCCCAAACCCCAAATTTTTGGGGTTGGACCCCCCCGGACCCCAAATTTCTGGAGCCCCCCCAAATTTTGGGATCGGAACCCCCAAATTTTTTGGGATTTGGGGTGTTTGAAACCCCAAATTTTTAGGATTTAACCCCAAATTTTGGGAAAACCCCCCAAATTCCACCGGGACCCCCAAATTTTGGGACCCCCTCCAAAAAAAAAAATCCCTGAACCCCTCCCCCACCCTCCCCCCCAAATTTCAGCGTCTCCCCAAAAACTCCCCTCCCCTCCCCCACCCCGGGGGGTTTTGGGGTCCCGCGGTGATTTTGGGACCCCCTCCCCAACCCCCCACAAAATTTTGGGGTCCCCCCCCAGCCCCTCCCCCCCCCCATGGAGGCGCCGCTCTGGGCGCTGCTGCTGCTGCCCCTCCCCCCCCTGGTGGCCTCGCTGTGCGCGCGCTGCCGCCGCCCCCGCCGTGAGTGGGGGAGGGGAACCGGGGGGGAGGGGGGAGGGGATTTGGGGGGTTTGGGGGGGGGTTGGGAGGGTTTGGGGGGATTTGGGGGATTTTGGGGGGATTTTGGGGGGATTTTGGGGGGTCCTGGAGGGGATTTGGGGGGATTTTGGGGGGATTTTGGGAGGGATTCAAAGAGATTTTGGGGGTTTGGGGAGGATTTTGGGGGACTTGGGAGGATTTGGGGGTCCTGGGGGTTTTGGGGGATTTAAAGGGATTTTGGGGAGGAATTTTGGGGATTTTGGGGATTTGAGGATTTTGGGGAGTTTTGGAGGGATTTGGAGGATTTTGGGAGATGGGGATTTGGGTTTGGATTTTGGGGGATTTGGTCGGAGGATTTGGGAGTTTGAAAGGATTTTGGGAGGATTTGGGATTGGGATTTTGGGGGATTTTTGGGAGGATTTTGGGGAGTTTGGAGGATTTGGGATTTGGGATTTTGGGGAGGATGGGATTTGAGGATTTTGGGGGATTTTGGGGAGGTTTTGGGGGATTTGGGAGATTTTGGGGTTTTGGGAGGATTTTGGGGGATTTTTGGGGTGATTTTGGGGGATTTTGGGGATTTGGGAGAGATTTTGGGGAGATTTTGGGGTTTTGGAGAATTTGGGGAATTTTGGGGTTAGGGATTTTGGGGATTTTTGGAGGAGATTTTGGGGGATTTTTTGGGGGTCCTGGAGGGGGTTTGGGAGGATTTTGGGGGATTTTTGGGGTGATTTTGGGGAGGATTTTTTGGGGGATTTTGGGGGGAATTTCAGGGTATTTTGGGAGGATTTTGGGGGGTTTTGGGGAGGATTTTCCGGAGGGAATTTGGGGGTTTTTGGGGTCACTCTGCCCCTCCCCCAGCCCCGCAGCGCCCCCTGCTGGACAACTACGATTACAAGTGAGTGGGGGAGGGGCGGAGGAGGGGGATGGGCGGGGCCGGGGGCGGGGCCGCAGCTCTGACCCCTCCCCCCGCCCCTCCCCCTCCCCCCCGCAGGCCGCCCCCCAGCGCCCCTCCCCCACCCCGGTTCATCGTGATGGCGCCGCGCTGTGAGTGACCAATGAGTGACCAACTGACCCCGGAGTGACCAATGAGTGACCAACTGACCACTGAGTGACCAATGAGTGACCAATGAGTGACCCCTGAGTGACCCTGAGTGACCAATGAGTGACCCCTGAGTGACCAATGAGTGACCCTGAGTGACCTCCGGCCCCTCCCCCACTGACCTTCAACCCCTCCCCCCACCCCTCCCTCTATATTTCCCCTCCCCCACCCCCAATTTTTGCCCCTCCCCCTTTTTGCCCCTCCCCCTTTTTGCCCCTCCCCCACTGCATTTTTAGCCCTGCCCCCATCTCTGCCCCTCCCCCCACAGGTGCCCCTCCCCCACACCCCCTGCAGCCGCCCTGGGCGACCCCGACGGAGCCTCGGAGCCTGAGGTGGGTGTGGGGGGGGGGGGGGGTGGGGGAGGGGAAACTTGGGGTGGGGGGGAGGCTCAGGGGTGGGGGAGGGGCTCATGGGAGGGGGAGGGGCTCTGTGAGGGGGGGGAGGGGCTCAGGGGTGGGGTAGGGGCTCTGTGAGGTGGGGGAGGGGCTCCATTGCCCCTCCCCCCTCTCGCCCAGCCCCCACCAGGCCCCCGCGAGTCAACGGCGATCGGCGGAGCCAGAACCGGGTGAGTGACCAGTGAGTGACCAGTGAGTGACCAGTGAGTGACCAGTGAGTGACCAATGAGTGACCAATGAGTGACCAATGAGTGACCAGTGACCCCTGAGTGACCACTGAGTGACCCTGAGTGACCCTGAGTGATCAGAGTGACCAATGAGTGACCATTGAGTGACCATTGAGTGACCCTGAGTGACCCTGAGTGACCCTGAGTGACCAATGAGTGACCAGTGAGTGACCATTGAGTGACCTCTCACCCCCAGATCCCCCTGAGGACGGTGATTATTCCAACGAGCCTTTCGCCAGCGGCTACGTGTGAGTGACCCCTGAGTGACCACTGACCACTGAGTGACCACTGAGTGACCACTCACCCCTCCATAACCTCTGACCCCTCCCCCTCCTCAGGACGGTGTTGCCGGACCCTCCCAGTGACGTCACCGGTGACGTCATCGCCGAGCCCGGTGACGTCACCGGGGCGGGGCCGGAGGAGGGGGAGGGGCCAGAGGAGCCGTACGAGAACGTCCCCGAGGGCGACGGCGACTCCCGGGGTGAGAGCCCGAAACTGCCCAAAATCACCCCAAAATCACCCCAAAATCATCCCAAAATCATCCCAAAATCACCCCAAAATCATCCCAAAATCATCCCAAAAATCATCCCAAAAATAACCCCAAAATCACCAAAAAATCACCCGAAAATTACCCCAAAAATGATCCCAAAATCACCCAAAAATGTCCCAAAAATCACCAAAAATCACCCCAAAAATCTCCCCAAATCCAACCCGCAAAAATTCCCAAAATTCCCCAAAAATCCCCCAAAAAGTGACTCCGCCCCTCCCCCAGCGCCCAGCCTGGAGTACATCAACGTCCCCGCGGGAGCCGAGGGTGAGTGGGGGAGGGGCGGTGGGGGAGGGGGCGGGGCCAGGACCCCCCAAGCCCCGCCCTGACCCCGCCCCCCGCCCCTCCCCCCACAGCGAGCGAGAGCGACGAAGGCGCCGACTACGAGAACCTCTGAGGTGGGACCCGAAAAACCCCAAAAATCCCGAATTCTGACCCAAAAAAACACCCAAAAATACCGAAATTCTGACCCAAAAAATCCAAAATTCAGCCCCAAAATCCTAATTTAGCCCAAAATCCCCAAATCTCCCCAATTTATTTTGGGAGAAATTCCTGAGAATTCCTGAGAAGCCCCCGCGGCGCCGCCCCTCCCCCACCCGGCCCCTCCCCCACCCCAATAAAGCCGCTCGGGGGGAGGTTGTTGTGACGTCACTTCCGGTGGGGGGAGGGGTTTATTGTTCAGGGTTGGGGGAGGGGCTCGTCGTCGTCCTCGAAGGTCAAAGTTCGCCGGGGTCCGGGGTGGGGAGGGGCTCTGTGGGGCGGGGGGAGGGAGTCAGGAAAATTATTTGGGAGTCTTCTCCAAAATCCCAAATTCAGCCCCAAAATCCCAAATTCAGCCCCAAAAATCCCAAATTCATCCCCCAAAAATCCCAAATTCAGCCCCAAAAATCGCCAAAATTCAGCCCAAAAATCCCAAATTCAGCCCCAAAAAATCCCAAATTCAGCCCCAAAAAATCCCAAATTCAGCCCAAAAAATCCCAAATTCAGCCCCAAAATCCCAAATCCAATCCCTACAAATTCAGCCAAAAATCCAAATTCAGCCTAAAAATCCTAAATTCAGCTCCACAAAAATCCAAATTCAGCCCAAAATCCCAAATCATCCAAAATTCGCCAAAATAGTCCCAAAAATCCCAAATTCAGCCCAAAAAATTCCAAAATTCAGCCTAAAAAAATTCCAGCCCCAAAAAAACCCAAATTCAGCCCAAAAAATCCCCCAAAAAATCCAAAATTCAGCCCAAAAAAATCCCAAAAAAATCCCAAATTCAGCCCAAAAATGATCCCCCAAAAAATCCCAAATTCAGACCAAAAAAATCCAAATTCAGCCCCAAAATCCCCCCCCAAAAACCCCCCAAAAAAAAT